>JAWZYU010000558.1:0-105000 GCA_038380435.1 Ryuthela nishihirai
ACTAAAATGATGAAAATTGGTCAGGCAGGCTGTGATTCAGTTAATCTGAATGGGTGCAGTCTTGAGCAGGTGTCACAGTTTAATTATCTTGGGAGCTATGTAACAGATAATGGTGATGTGCGGCATGAGATTAAGAGACGAATAGGGATTGCTGCCGGGACTTTTAAGAACCTATGGAGAGTGTGGAGAAATAGGCGTATACACCTAAAGATTAAAATTAGACTGTATAATAATTTGGTTCTTTCTAGGGTTAGTTATGGTAGTGAAACTTGGACGCTGTGTAAACAAGATAACAGGAAACTAGATGCTTTTGATTCCAGATGCTTACGCAGTATCTTGGGCATTAGGTGGTTCAACTTTGTAACTAATGATGAGATTAGGAAAAGGAGTTTGCAACCTCCTTTAAGCAGCATATTGTGCAGAGAGAGACTCCGTTGGTTTGGCCATGTTGCCCGTATGAATAATTATAGATTGGCGAATAGGGTTATGAACAGTGCGCCTAAAGGCCTCAGAAAGAAGGGGAGACCTAGGATGCGGTGGGCAGACAATGTCAAACAGGACCTTGTTAGAATTGGTGTGCAGTGGCCAGATGCAGTAGATGTAGCTCAGGATAGACTTGCTTGGAGAACTAAATTGCACGGTCTGGTTGGACCTCCGTAGCCCATAGCTGCTTGACGACGATGATGATGAAGTTAAAAGTGATGAAATAAAATTACTTTTCACCACTCTCCGAGCAGGCAAATCGTTACTGCTAATGTAAACACTTGGCCAATATACGTTGAAGGTTTTGCGTTTCCCATCATTTTCCTCCGCTAGGACACTTTTTTAAGTTTTTGTTTTTCTTCTTTAATGTTCTCTAATAGTGATTATTCAAACTAATGGGTTTGGTTGTTTTACCTCTGAGCGGCACTTTTTTGCACACCATGGTCTAAATGGCCAGGTCACAAGGACCCCGAAGGCTCAGAGAAGGTTGGGGGAGGGGACCCATTGGAATGGCGGTTGGGAGACAGATGGTAGCCTCCCATCAAGACCATTCAGCGTGTTCTTTAACGTTGGGTTGTTTTACCTCTGAGCGGCACTTTTTTGCACACCATGGGCTAAATGGCCAGGTCACATGGACCCCGAAGGCTCAGAGAAGGTTGGGGGAGGGGACCCACTGGAACAGCTGTTGGGAGACAGATGGTAGCCTCCCGTCAAGGCCATCCAGCGTGTTCTTTAACGTGAACAGGGTGAGCCTCTCCCACACGCGGAGCCACGGCTTAACGTCCCATCCGACGGACAGCGGCCTTTCCAAACCCATTTGGTGTCTCCTACTGACCGTGGGCAGGGCGGGGAATTTTGTGGAGATAAATCTCAACGCTGACCCAGCTGGGACTCGAACCTGGGAACTACAGATTACGAGCCTAGCGTGTTACCGACTGAGACCCCCCCCCACAGTGGCAGCATATGCACTTGTACTTCAAAGCAAAAAATCGTTTCCGTTTATTGTTATACATTTATCTAATAAGTTTTTTTTTTCGCAACAGTTAAGAGGCTTCAATGTGTGTTTTGAAAGAGAAACAAGTTGCCTATGCCATCGATAAAAGATGTTCATGGCATTTTCTGTAAACGTAGTTATTGAGATCTTTGGAACATGATGATAAAACATCATGACACAAAGGCATCAAAGCTTAGGGGACAATCAGAAAGCTAAGAGAGAACACGATAGTCTTTCGTGAAAACGTTCCAATGCGTTTTTGAACATGCATAGGCTAACTGTCGATATTCATCTCCACAAATGACCACGAATATCTACGAATTGTCATCTCCACAAATGACCACGAATATCTACGAATTGTCATCTCCACAAATGACCACGAATATATCTACGAATTGTCATCTCCACAAATGACCACGAATATATCTACGAATTGTCATCTCCACAAATGACCACGAATATATCTACGAATTGTCATCTCCACAAATGACCACGAATATCTACGAATTGTCATCTCCACAAATGACCACGAATATATCTACGAATTGTCATCTCCACAAATGACCACGAATATCTACGAATTATGATCTCCACAAATGACCACGAATATCTCTACGAATTATCATCTCCACAAATGACCACGAATATCTACGAATTGTCATCTCCACAAATGACCACGAATATCTACGAATTGTCATCTCCACAAATGACCACGAATATATCTACGAATTGTGATCTCCACAAATGACCACGAATATCTCTACGAATTATCATCTCCACAAATTCTACGAATTGACGATTGACCACGAATATATCTACGAATGACCACGAATATATCTACGAATTGTCATCTCCACAAATGACCACGAATATATCTACGAATTGTGATCTTCACAAATGACCACGAATATCTCTACGAATTATCATCTCCACAAATGACCACGAATATCTACGAATTGTCATCTCCACAAATGACCACGAATATATCTACGAATTGTCATCTCCACAAATGACCACGAATATCTACGAATTGTCATCTCCACAAATGACCACGAATATCTCTACGAATTGTCATCTCCATAAATGACCACGAATATCTCTACGAATTGTCATCTCCACAAATGACCACGAATATATCTACGAATTGTGATCTCCACAAATGACCACGAATATATCTACGAATTGTGATCTCCACAAATGACCACGAATATCCCTACGAATTATCATCTCCAAAAATGACCACGAATATCTACGAATTATCATCTCCACAAATGACCACGAATATCTACGAATTGTCATCTCCACAAATGACCACGAATATCTACGAATTGTCATCTCCACAAATGACCACGAATATCTACGAATTGTCATCTCCACAAATGACCACGAATATATCTACGAATTGTCATCTCCACAAATGACCACGAATATATCTACGAATTGTGCTCTCCACAAATGACCACGAATATCTCTACGAATTATCATCTCCACAAATGACCACGAATATTTACGAATTGTCATCTCCACAAATGACCACGAATATCTACGAATTGTCATCTCAACAAATGACCACGAATATCTACGAATTGTCATCTCCACAAATGACCACGAATATCTATGAATTGTCATCTCCACAAATGACCACGAATATCTACGAATTGTCATCTCCACAAATGACCA
The DNA here is from genome assembly GCA_038380435.1 of Ryuthela nishihirai. Lineage (NCBI taxonomy): Eukaryota > Metazoa > Arthropoda > Arachnida > Araneae > Heptathelidae > Ryuthela > Ryuthela nishihirai. The sequence goes on from JAWZYU010000558.1 coordinate 3,158, forward strand.
CGAATACATCTACGTATTGTAATCTCCGCAAATGACCACGAATATAAATACGTATTGTGATCTCCACAAATGACCACGAATATCTACGAATTGTCATCTCCACAAATGACCAAGAATATCTACGAATTATCATCTCCACAAATGACCACGAATATCTACGAATTGTCATATCCACCAAATGACCAAGAATATCTACGAATTATCATCTCCACAAATGACCACGAATTATCCACGAATTATCATCTCCACAAATGACCACGAATATCTACGAATTGTAATCTCCACAAATGACCACGAATATCTCTACGAATTGTCATCTCCACAAATGACCACGAATATCTACGAATTGTCATCTCCACAAATGACCACGAATATATCTACGAATTGTCATCTCCACAAATGACCATGAATATCTACGAATTGTCATCTCCACAAATGATCACGAATATCTACGAATTGTCATCTCCACAAATGACCACGAATATCTCTACGAATTGTCATCTCCGCAAATGACCACGAATATATCTATGAATTGTGATCTCCACAAATGACCACGAATATCTACGAATTGTGATCTCCACAAATGACCACGAATATCTACGAATTGTCATCTCCACAAATGACCACGAATATCTACGAATTGTCATCTCCACAAATGGCCACGAATATCTACGAATTGTCATCTCCACAAATGACAGCGAATATCTACGAATTGTCATCTCCACAAATGACCACGAATATCTACGAATTGTCATCTCCACAAATGACCACGAATATCTCTACGAATTATCATCTCCACAAATGACCACGAATATCTCTACGAATTGTCATCTCCGCAAATGACCACGAATATATCTACGAATTGTGATCTCCACAAATGACCACGAATATCTACGAATTGTCATCTCCACAAATGACCACGAATATATCTACGAATTGTGATCTTCACAAATGACCACGAATATCTCTACGAATTATCATCTCCACAAATGACCACGAATATCTACGAATTGTCATCTCCACAAATGACCACGAATATATCTACGAATTGTCATCTCCACAAATGACCATGAATATCTACGAATTGTCATCTCCACAAATGATCACGAATATCTACGAATTGTCATCTCCACAAATGACCACGAATATCTCTACGAATTGTCATCTCCGCAAATGACCACGAATATATCTACGAATTGTGATCTCCACAAATGACCACGAATATCTACGAATTGTCATCTCCACAAATGACCACGAATATCTACGAATTGTCATCTCCACAAATGGTCACGAATATCTACGAATTGTCATCTCCACAAATGACCGCGAATATCTACGAATTGTCATCTCCACAAATGACCGCGAATATCTACGAATTGTCATCTCCACAAATGACCACGAATAGCTACGAATTGTCATCTCCACAAATGACCACGAATATATCTACGAATTGTCATCTCCACAAATGACCACGAATATCTACGAATTGTGATCTCCACAAATGACCACGAATATCTCTACGAATTATCATCTCCACAAATTCTACGAATTGACGATTGACCACGAATATATCTACGAATGACCACGAATATATCTACGAATTGTCATCTCCACAAATGACCACGAATATATCTACGAATTGTGATCTTCACAAATGACCACGAATATCTCTACGAATTATCATCTCCACAAATGACCACGAATATCTACGAATTGTCATCTCCACAAATGACCACGAATATATCTACGAATTGTAATCTCCACAAATGACCACGAATATCTACGAATTGTAATCTCCACAAATGACCACGAATATCTCTACGAATTGTCATCTCCACAATTGACCACGAATATCTCTACGAATTATCATCTCCACAAATGACCACGAATATCTACGAATTATCATCTCCACAAATGATCACGAATATCTACGAATTGTCATCTCCACAAATGACCACGAATATCTCTACGAATTGTCATCTCCACAAATGACCACGAATATATCTACGAATTGTGATCTCCACAAATGACCACGAATATATCTACGAATTGTGATCTCCACAAATGACCACGAATATCCCTACGAATTATCAACTGCACAAATGACCACGAATATCTACGAATTATCATCTCCAGAAATGACCACGAATATCTACGAATTGTCATCTCCACAAATGACCACGAATATCTACGAATTGTCATCTCCACAAATGACCACGAATATATCTACGAATTGTCATCTCCACAAATGAGCACGAATATATCTACGAATTGTGCTCTCCACAAATGACCACGAATATCTCTACGAATTATCATCTCCACAAATGACCACGAATATCTACGAATTGTCATCTCCACAAATGACCACGAATATCTACGAATTGTCATCTCCACAAATGACCACGAATATCTACGAATTGTCATCTCCACAAATGACCACGAATATCTACGAATTGTCATCTCCACAAATGACCACGAATACATCTACGTATTGTGATCTCCGCAAATGACCACGAATATAAATACGTATTGTGATCTCCACAAATGACCACGAATATCTACGAATTGTCATCTCCACAAATGACCAAGAATATCTACGAATTGTCATCTCCACAAATGACCAAGAATATCTACGAATTATCATCTCCACAAATGACCACGAATATCTACGAATTGTCATCTCCACAAATGACCAAGAATATCTACGAATTATCATCTCCACAAATGACCACGAATTATCTACGAATTATCATCTCCACAAATGACCACGAATATCTACGAATTGTCATCTCCACAAATGACCACGAATATCTCTACGAATTGTCATCTCCACAAATGACCACGAATATCTACGAATTGTCATCTCCACAAATGACCACGAATATATCTACGAATTGTCATCTCCACAAATGACCATGAATATCTACGAATTGTCATCTCCACATATGACCATGAATATATCTACGAATTGTGATCTCCACAAAGGACCACGAATATCTCTACGAATTATCATCTCCACAAATTCTACGAATTGACGATTGACCACGAATATATCTACGAATGACCACGAATATATCTACGAATTGTCATCTCCACAATTGACCACGAATATATCTACGAATTGTGATCTTCACAAATGACCACGATTATCTCTACGAATTATCATCTCCACAAATGACCACGAATATCTACGAATTGTCATCTCCACAAATGACCACGAATATATCTACGAATTGTCATCTCCACAAATGACCACGAATATCTACGAATTGTCATCTCCACAAATGACCACGAATATCTCTACGAATTGTCATCTCCACAAATGACCACGAATATCTCTACGAATTATCATCTCCACAAATGACCACGAATATCTACGAATTATCATCACAAATGATCACGAATATCTACGAATTGTCATCTCCACAAATGACCACGAATATCTCTACGAATTGTCATCTCCACAAATGACCACGAATATATCTACGAATTGTGATCTCCACAAATGACCACGAATATATCTACGAATTGTGATCTCCACAAATGATCACGAATATCCCTACGAATTATCATCTCCACAAATGACCACGAATATCTACGAATTATCATCTCCACAAATGACCACGAATATCTACGAATTGTCATCTCCACAAATGACCACGAATATCTACGAATTGTCATCTCCACAAATGACCACGAATATCTACGAATTGTCATCTCCACAAATGACCACGAATATATCTACGAATTGTCATCTCCACAAATGACCACGAATATATCTACGAATTGTGCTCTCCACAAATGACCACGAATATCTCTACGAATTATCATCTCCACAAATGATCACGAATATCTACGAATTGTCATCTCCACAAATGACCACGAATATCTACGAATTGTCATCTCCACAAATGACCACGAATATCTACGAATTGTCATCTCCACAAATGACCACGAATATCTACGAATTGTCATCTCCACAAATGACCACGAATATCTACGAATTGTCATCTCCACAAATGACCACGAATACATCTACGTATTGTGATCTCCGCAAATGACCACGAATATAAATACGTATTGTGATCTCCACAAATGACCACGAATATCTACGAATTGTCATCTCCACAAATGACCAAGAATATCTACGAATTGTCATCTCCACAAATGACCAAGAATATCTACGAATTATCATCTCCACAAATGACCACGAATATCTACGAATTGTCATCTCCACAAATGACCAAGAATATCTACGAATTATCATCTCCACAAATGACCACGAATTATCTACGAATTATCATCTCCACAAATGACCACGAATATCTACGAATTGTCATCTCCACAAATGACCACGAATATCTCTACGAATTGTCATCTCCACAAATGACCACGAATATCTACGAATTGTCATCTCCACAAATGACCACGAATATATCTACGAATTGTCATCTCCACAAATGACCATGAATATCTACGAATTGTCATCTCCACAAATGATCACGAATATCTACGAATTGTCATCTCCACAAATGACCACGAATATCTCTACGAATTGTCATCTCCGCAAATGACCACGAATATATCTATGAATTGTGATCTCCACAAATGACCACGAATATCTACGAATTGTGATCTCCACAAATGACCACGAATATCTACGAATTGTCATCTCCACAAATGACCACGAATATCTACGAATTGTCATCTCCACAAATGACCGCGAATATCTACGAATTGTCATCTCCACAAATGACCACGAATATCTACGAATTCTCATCTCCACAAATGACCACGAAATTCTACGAATTGTCATCTCCACAAATGACCACGAATATCTACGAATTGTCATCTCCACAAATGACCACGAATATCTACGAATTACGATCTCCGAGTAAGAGACGTCTCTCAAAACTCATCGCTGTCTCATGCTTCACCGAAAACAAAACGCCAGGGATTGAAACAGTTGGGATATCGACCTTACAATATTAATTTGGCACACCTTCCAACGGAATATCTTTATAGCGAAGGAATATATTGTGAAAAGCTTTAAAGATTTTTAAACTTAGCTCTTTCTAAAAGTATTTTATTCTCTCTCCACGGTATGTGCAATGTGACTAAAGGGTTGGGTTGGGTTGTTTTACCTCTGAGCGGCACTTTTTTGCACACCATGGGCTAAATGGCCTGGTCACAAGGACCCCGAAGGCTCAGAGAAGGTTGGGGGAGGGGACCCACTGCAACAGCTGTTGGGAGACAGATGATAGCCTCCCGTCAAGGCCATCCAGCCTGTTCTTTAACGTGCACAGGGTATGGCTCTCCCGCACACGGGACCACGGCTTAACGTCCCATCCGACGGACGGCGGCCTTTCCAAGCCCATCGGTGTCCCCTACTGACCGTGGGCAGGGCGGGGAATTTTTGCGGAGATAAATCTCAACGCTGACCCAGCTGGGACTCGAACCTAGGAACTACAGATTACAAGCCTGGCGCGTTACCGACTGAGCCACCCCGGCCCATGTGACTAAAGGAATCAGGAAAAATGGCAGATATAAAATGATAATATGAAACAGGACAATGTTATCATTGACCTGCAGTGGCCAAATGCAACAGCTATTTAGAATAGACGTATTTGAAGAACTAAATCGTAAATTCTGAATGGACTTCCATAGTCCATGCTGCTTGAGGATTATTTAGGTATAAGTATATATTGTTCTGCGCAAATATACATGAAGTCACTGTATACTAATACACAAAGACTGACGATTTCTAGTCCATTTATTATCATCTATACCCTCCTAACTCCTGTGTGACTTCATCCTGAAACAATATTTTAATCATCGTTTGTCTAATCTTAACTAACGTGACCAATCGAATCTCAAGTGTTTAGGTCAGATGCGTGTGTGTGGGATGTCCCAGATACTACTATGCCCTAAGGACTTGTGTTCTGATAACGATTAACAAAGTTCAGCATTCTTCTCCAGTGACCGAAATACTGTGAGCACTTGGACTCCGATTCCATTGCATACATAGTTGGCGCCTATACAATATTTGGGTAAACATTCGCCCTAATGACGTAAATAAACATTTTTGCACACTTGCCAGGATTTTTGCCCTCGGCGCAAGGTTCACGAACTGCTATCCCACCACTCCGATACTAGAGATGTTCCATATTTTTTCCCAACGCTGTTTTAACCAAAAATTTCTCACCCCCCCCCCCTCTCCCCTTGTTACGTAACGCTTTCTTTTTGTAAGTGCTTTCGCTTTTTTAACTCTAAAAAAGAGTATTATGGATGTTTATAAGTGACAATATAATAAATAAATTTAGTGTTTTTGAATCTGAAACGGGGAAAATTGCTGCAGATGTGCATTACGCAGCCCTTCTCCCTAGTAGGGTTGGGTTGTTTTACCTCTGAGCGGCACTTTTTGCACACCATGGCCAGGTCACATGGACCCCGAAGGCTCAGAGAAGGTTGGGGGAGGGGACCCACTGGAACAGCTGTTGGGAGACAGATGGTAGCCTCCCGTCAAGGCCATCCAGCGTGTTCTTTAACGTGCACAGGGTATGGCTCTCCCGCACACGGGGCCACGGCTTAACGTCCCATCCGACGGACGGCGGCCTTTCCAAACCCATTTGGTGTCCCTTACTGACCGTGGGCAGGGCGGGGAATTTTGCGGAGATAAATCTGAACGCTGACCCAGCTGGGACTCGAACCTGGGAACTACAGATTACGAGTCTGACGCGCTACCGACTGAGCCACCCCCGCCCTCTCCCTAGTAGGATGTTGGCTCAGTTAGCAGTGCTGCAGACTCGTAACATACTCTTAACAGGTTCAAGTTCCAACTGTTGCAGCGTTGAGATTTTTTACATTAATCCCTTACCCACCATCGATGATGAGAAAGGTGGCTGTCCGGTATATTGGACGTTAAGCTACGGTTAGTTGGGTTGGGTTATTTTACCACTGAGCTGCACTTTTTTGCACACCATGGGCTAAATGGCCAGGTCACAAGGACCCTGAAAGCTCAGAGAAGGTTGGGGGAGGGGACCCATTGGAACGGCTGTTCGGAGACAGATGGTAGCTTCCCGTTAAGGCCATCCAGCGTGTTCTGCGCCCATCCGATGGACGTCAGCTTTTCCATCGGTGTCCATCGGTATCCCTTACTGATCATGGACAGGGCGGGGAATTTTGCGGAGATCAATCTCAATGTCAGTGTGCAGGAGAGTGATAATGCATGTTAAAGAAGACGCTGGATGGTCTTGATGGGTGATTTTCTCTGTCTCTTAAAAGTCGTTCAGTGGGTCCCCTTCTCTAACTCTGAGCCTTTGGTATTCTTGTGACTTCGCCAGTTAACCCATTATCTGCATATAATTGCCGCTCAGATGTACAGCAGCCAAACAACCCAAACTAAAACAACCCTCTATTCCATCGAGCTCTTACACAATTTATGGATGACTCCTTAGCAAGTCTACGTCTTGTCTTGAGCCTTTCTGCCACGCAGAGAACAGTATTCGGTAACAGATCATTGTACAGTCGCTCAAAAAAAAATATCCAAACACTAGTTGATTACAGAATTAAGAAAAAATATCTGGCAACGATTTTTTTCTAGAAATTAATGATCTGGCAACCTTCGTGTCACGTGACACGAAGGTTGTGGGATCACTAATTTCTAAAAAAAAATCGTTGCCAGATATTTTTCCTGAATTCTGTAATCGACCATAGTGTTCGGATACTTTTTTTGAGCGACTGTAGGTGGTCATATTATTTTGATACTAGATCGTGTGGGCTCACTCACGGAAATATTGAGCGTGTGCAGTTACCGTTCACAGCAAACTGGAGCGTGTGCAGTAACTGGACACACTCCAGTTTGCTGTGAACGGTAACTGGAGCGTGTACAGTTGCTGTACACGCTCCAGATATTTTTCCTGAATTCTGTAATCACGTGACACGAAGATTGCCAGATCACTAATTTCTAAAAAAATCGTTGCCAGATATTTTTTCTGAATTCTGTATTCAACCATGGTGTTCGGATACTTTTTTTGAGCGACTGTACCAAATTTAGTGCCTTCTGAAGGCGGAAATCCAATATAACGCAGATTCGAAAGAGCGATTGCTAATATTCTACATCCAAGGAAATCAAAAATAGTTTTTCATTTCTCTCTAAAAAAATTTCAATGCATACAAATGGACAGATAGACGAAAAAATGAAAACACTAACCAGTTCTTTTAATAGTCTAAAAAACGTAATGGAGTTCTCTTCCTTTCTTTTTTTAAGCCACTGATTTTTCTCGATTTTTTTTTTGCCTAAACCCATACTTTGATTAAGGTTACTTACTAATGCAAGCCGATAGTCAAAAGAATCGTAATAGTCGCTGGCTACTGAAAAAGAAGTCTTATATAACCATGTTCCAACAAACTTAGATAACTTTTTTTATTGCCCTCGTGTCAGAACAGTCGCATTTGTAGATATATGGAGATTTAACAATGCTGCCATATGTCACTGGAGCTTTGAGTCCCTGAGGAGTGACGTTCTCCACTTCTAAGCTATCTCTGAACTGAAGGCCTCCGATATCGTATCAAGAAGTCAGAGCAGCGCAGACTCAGTGATCAAAGGCGAACTCGAATAACCCTTAGAGAGCATCGAGTTTTCCCTCCCCATTTCATGATAGCCTCTATTTATCAGCATTTATGAGTGATCGTTCAGTGGCATTTCTTATCTGTCTTACTTCCGACTTTTGAAACGATTCTCCTCCTTCTCTGTTTGGTCTATTTGTTTATTTAACTCTGTTACTGGGGCAACAGTTCATTTGGTTGGACTCGCGTTCAAGTGAGCTTGTACTTTTCCTCTAAAGAGTCAAAGGTGTTCTCTAATAGAGATCTAATCCCATTCATTCGGCTGCTTCAAAGAGTCTATAATTGCGATGCAATTTCCATTATGTTCTGTTCCATATCTCTGGACTTGATTCTAGTCGATATGTTTTTTTATACACATTAAGTGATAGTGTTCGATATCCTTTTCGTTCGTCATTAATGTATACAGAAACTTACAATGGTTGGGTGTTCTTTACAGTGTTCTTTAACGTTGGGTTGTTTTACCTGTGAGCGGCACTTTTTTGCACACCATGGGCTAAATGGCCAGGTCACAAGGACACCGAAGGCTCAGAGAAGGTTGGGGGAGGGGACCCACTGGAACAGCTGTTGGGAGACAGATGGTAGCCTCCCGTCAAGGCCATTCAGCGTGTTCTTTAACGTTGGGTTGTTTTATCTCTGAGCGGCACTTTTTTGCACACCATGGGCTAGATGGCCAGGTCACAAGGACCCCGAAGGCTCAGAGAAGGTTGGGAGAGGGGACCCACTGGGAGAGCTGTTGGGAGACAGATGGTAGCCTCCCGTCAAGGCCATTCAGCGTGTTCTTTAACGTTGTGTTGTTTTACCTCTGAGCGGCACTTTTTTGCACACCATGGGCTAAATGGCCAGGTCACAAGGACCCCGAAGGCTCAGAGAAGGTTGGGGGAGGGGACCCACTGGAACAGCTGTTGGGAGACAGATGGTAGCCTCCCTTCAAGGCCATCCAGCGTGTTCTTTAACGTGCACAGAGTATGACTCTCCCGTACACGGGGGACACGGCTTAACGTCCCATCCGACGGACGGCGGCCTTTCCAAGCCCATCGGTGTCCCCTACTGACCGTGGGCAGGGCGGGGAATTTTGTGGAGATAAATCTCAACGCTGACCCAGCTGGGACTCGAACCTGGGAACTACAGATTACGAGCCTGGCGCGCTACCGACTAAGCCACCCCCGCCCGAACTTACAATGGAGACGTACTCGTGGCTGATTTTTCTGGGATTTCTTAAAAAATATAGGTTGTTAAAACCCTCATGTGTGTATGCCAAGAGTTGGATTTACATGTAGGCTGGTGAAGCCATGGTCTAGGGCAGGGGTTCTCAACGTGGGGAACGTGGTAAAATTTTTTGGGGTACGCCGTGAGAGCTCAAATTGTTGGGTTGGGTTGTTTTACCTCTGAGCGGCACTTTTTTGCACACCATGGGCTAAATGGCCAGGTCACATGGACCCCGAAGGCTCAGAGAAGGTTGGGGGAGGGGACCCACTGGAACAGCTGTTGGGAGACAGATGGTAGCCTCCCGTCAAGGCCATCCAACGTGTTCTTTAACGTACACAAGGTATGGCTCTCCCGCACACGGGGCCACGGCTTAACGTCCCATCCGACGGACGGCGGTCTTTTCAAGCCCATCGGTGTCCCCTACTGACGTGGGCAGGGCGGGGAAATTTTGCGGAGATAAATCTCAACGCTGACCCAGCTGGGATTCGAACCTGGGAACTACAGATTACGAGCCTGGCGCACTACAGACTGAGCCACCCCCGCCCCTGAGAGCTCAAAAGTCGCTAGATCTAGTAACAAAGTCTCTAAGTTGGCAATACTGCTGTGCAAAAATGTCATTTTTTGTGTTTATCGCTATATGTAATTTATGAATACAAAATTTAATGTGTAAATATATATGTTTTATTTTATTCCCATTGTTATACTATAACTATAATTTTCTCTCTTTGTTCAAGGGGTACGCCAGTTACCTACACATTTCCAGGGGGTACGTGAAGCATAAAAAGTTGAGAACCACTAGTCTAGGGCTATGGTTCTCAGCCTTCGTACTGTAGCGACCCACTTTTCACTATTAATATACCTCGTGACTTAGGATAATCGTAATAAAAATGAAATTCTCTTTGAATTGCATTATGTTAATATTCGCGGAGTGAGAATGGCGACCTATTTGGAAGCTTTCCGCGACCCATGGATTTAGAACCAAAGTGCTAGCGCCTTTTAAGAATACTATCGTCAGAAATGTGTTTTTTTTTAGAGTTACAATAAAACTGGAGGATTACTTTTTTTTTTGGTTTATAAGGGCTTTACATGATGAAATGTTTGTTAACAAAGTTACATTTAAATAAAAGAAATTTATTATTGGAAACGTGTAAATTATCCTATTTTGGCGGGGCGGGGCGGGGCGGGTTGGCTCAGTCGGTAGAGCGCCAGGCTCGTAATCTGTAGTTCCCAGGTTCGGATCCCAGCTGTGTCAGTGTTGAGATTTATCTTCGCAAAACTCCTCGCCCTGCCCACGGTCAGTAGGGGACACCGATGGGCTTGGAAAGGCCGCCGTCCGTCGGATGGGACGTTAAGCCGTGGCCCCGTGTGCGGGAGAGCTGTGCACATTGAAGAACACACTGGATGGCCTTAACGGAAGGCTACCATCTGTCTCACAACAGCTGTTCCAGTGAGTCCTCTCCCCCAACCTTCTCTGAGCCTTCGGGGTCCATGTGACCTGGCCATTTAGCCCATGGTGTGCAAAAAAGTGCCGCTCAGAGGTAAAAGAACACAACACAAGCGCTCAGGATGCGTTCCTGAAATCCGAGCGTGAAATGAAACAGCGTATGAGTACTGAGTTAAAATGATGAAACGAAGCAATTGCTTGGTCCTGACCTCCAAGAAAGATTTGCGATCGGTAGTCAATCTTGAAATTTGATTACTACAATTAGTGTATTGAGCAGTGTGAAGAAGCGCGTTGCGATAGAAAGACATTCTTTCTTGAAGGCGCTGCAATTTACAGAAGGCGTTGCAATGGATTCTTGAAAGCGTTGCGATGGAGAAAGACCAATTCCTTCTTGAAAGCATTGCGATGGAGAAAGACCAATTCCTTCTTGAAGGCATTGCGATTTACAGAAGGCGTTGCAATGGATTTTTGAAAGCGTTGCGATAGAAAGACATTCCTTCTTGAAGGCATTGCGATTTACAGAAGGCGTTGCAATGGATTTTTGAAAGCGTTGCGATAGAAAGACATTCCTTCTTGAAGGCATTGCGATTTACAGAAGGCGTTGCAATGGATTCTTGAAAGCATTGCGATGGAGAAAGACCAATTCCTTCTTGAAGGCATTGCGATTTACAGAAGGCGTTGCAATGGATTCTTGAAAGCATTGCGATGGAGAAAGACCAATTCCTTCTTGAAGGCATTGCGATTTACAGAAGGCATTGCAATGGATTCTTGAAAGCGTTGTGATAGAAAGTCATTCCTTCTTGAAGGCATTGCTATTTACAGAAGGTGTTGCAATGGATTCTTGAAAGTGTTGCGATGGAGAAAGACCAATTCGTTCTTGAAGGCATTACGATTTACAGAAGGCGTTGCAATGGATTTTTGAAAGCGTTGCAATAGAAAGACATTCCTTCTTGAAGGCATTGCGATTTACAGAAGGCGTTGCAATGGATTCTTGAAAGCGTTGCGATGGAGAACGACCAATTCCTTCTTGAAGGCATTGTGATTTACAGAGGGCGTTGCAATGGATTCTTGAAAGCGTTGCGATGGAAAAAGACCATTTCCTTCTTGAAAGCATTGCGATTCACAGAAGGCGTTGCAATGGATTCTTGAAAGCATTGCAATGGAGAAAGACCAATTCCTTCTTGAAGGCATTGCGATTTACAGAAGGCATTGCAATGGATTCTTGAAAGCGTTGCGATAGAAAGACATTCCTTCTTGAAGGCATTGTGATTTACAGAAGGCGTTGCAATGGATTCTTGAAAGCGTTGTGATGGAGAAAGACCAATTCCTTCTTGAAGGCAATGTGATTTACAGAAGGCGTTGCAATGGATTCTTGAAGGCGTTGCGATGGAGAAAGACCAATTCCTTCTTGAAGGCATTGCGATTTACAGAAGGCGTCGCAATGGATTCTTGAACGCGTTGCGTTCAAGAATCCATTGCGACGCCTTCTGTAAATTCCTTCTTGAAGGCATTGCGATTGCCTGTAAATCGCAATACCTTCAAGAAATCAGCCATCAAGAAGCAATGCCTTCAAGAGTATCAGGTTTTCTTGCAACTCCTGAGCGCGTGTCACAATCTGAAAACCGATTTCCGAGCCAACTTCTTCCTTTGACGAAATCAAGTCCTCACAGTCCAGTTCTGAATTCAAGTATATTTCGAAATTATAGTTGTGTAATGTCTAGGATGCTGAGTGTTAGGCATTTAACTCATTTTTCTTGAGTTTGGTTTATATTAATGAACTCCAGGTATATGTTTGCCTTCAACCTCGCTAGGATAAAAAGTTGGCATACAGATCTATCTGCGTCTTTCTATGATTATATGTCTTCGTTGTAGGCGGTGATAAGAACTGGTAATTGGCACTTTGGCGCAGAGAGAGCATTTGAACAAAGACAATGAGTGATGTAAGAATATGATTGTGAAACTTCTTTGAAAGCTAAAGGAAAGCAATGTTGGTGTCAGCTGAATGACGTGAACGGATTAGGAAACACTTCATGAAAAATAATTGCTTTTGGAAATGATGTAGACCAATGTTTCCCAAAGTGGACGATACCGCCACCTAGGGGGCGGTGGAAGCATAGAGAAAGAAGGGAAGATAAGAAAATTTTGAAAAACCATTCGTACATGTTTCATCTGTTGTATAACATAGAGTTAAAGTCGAATGCTACTATGGTTGATTTTAATTAATAATTTTATAATTTCAAGCTTCAAGGTGTCTTATTTACAACAACATCTTTCTTTACTATGTTGTAGGACGTAGGTAGAAATATAGATACATAAAAGAACGCAAATTTGTCACTGCATCTTTCTGTTTGTTCGCTTAAAAAAGGTAGATTTCCAGGGGGAGGCTGAGTAATTTTTTTTGAAAAGGTGGCGGTAGGACAAATAAGTTTGGGAACCTCTGGTGTAGACAGATAGAAAATGGGACAGCAGGGAATACAGTGTTTTTTAAAGGAGACACAATAATACCTAAAACAAACAGTAAAAACCCAAGGAAAAAAACTGAAAAACGATACTCCCCATCACAAAATAAAATTAGAAACAGAGCATGAAGTTCCAGAGTTCGCAAAGGTTCACTATAAATGCTTCTTTCATCCCTTTGCAAAAAATCCTTTGGATACTTTAACAACACCAATGGCTTCCGTGTATATGCGTATTTTACCTACAGCATTATAATGAAAGCCGTCCCGTGGCCGCGTGGTTAGCGCACTTGGCAATTGATCCAAAGGACCTGGGTTCGAGCCCCGGATAAAGAATGGATGTCTGTATCGTTTTCCTGTTGAGGTCCTGCCATCCTCTCAGACCTTCTACACTAGCATATAAACTGACAGCCTCCTGTCAGACCTCTGTGGCAAGCAGCTGCTTGAGGGGGTGTGTATTTTCTTATTATTTATTATAGTGAACCATTACGAACTCTTGGACGATACCCATATTCATAAAGATGGCTAATTCAATACTAGAAGGGTCCTTGGTAGAGTTTCTCCGTGGAATTCGAATCTCTTCATACAAATTCTTAATGAAAAACTAGAAGAAGAGCATAACTTTTTTTTATTTTATTTTTTTATTGCCTCTGACGAAAATGGGATGTTTGTTTACAAAGAGAATGAAATTTTTATTTTACACATTTAACAACTTCTAACAGTAGAAATTCGAACTAATTGATGACTCGGTTTGGTTGGGTTGTTTTACCTCTGAGCGGCACTTTTTTTGTACACCATGGGCTAAATGGCCAGGTCACATGGACCCCGAAGGCTCAGAGAAGGTTGGGGGAGGGGATCCACTGGAACAGCTGTTGGGAGACAGATGGTAGCCTCCCGTCAAGGCCATCCAGCGTGTTCTTTAACGTTGGGTTGTTTTACCTCTGAGCGGCACTTTTTTGCACACCATGGGCTAAATGGCCAGGTCACATGGACCCCGAAGGCTCAGAGAAGGTTGGGGGAGGGGACCCACTGGAACAGCTGTTGGGAGACAGATGGTAGCCTCCCGTCAAGGCCATCCAGCGTGTTCTTTAACGTGCACAGGGATAGCTCTCCCGCACACGGCGCCACGGCTTAACATCCCATCCGACGGACGGCGACCTTTCCAAGCCCATCGGTGTCCCCTACTGACCGTGGGGAAGGGCGGGGAAATTTTGCGGAGATAAATCTCAACGCTGACCCAGCTGAGACTCGAACCTGGGAACTACAGATTACGAGCCTGGCAATATCCAGTTTAACCAGATCCTTTTCGATGACTGGGAAAATATAAATAATATTTTATTAGTACTTAAACAAAACACAAAAAGAATATTTCCTTTATCCGTTTAAAATGAAAAAATCCCTTCGTCTGGATATAAAGGAGGAAATGAATAGCGCCAATCTAAACCACTTGGCCATCACATTTTACCACAAAAAGTTTAACTTCTAGTATGAATACTTCATTTGCAGTATTCGTTGAAAGATTTCGTTTTTGAAACTTTTTCTAACGTTATTGAATTTGAAGTTTTTATTTCCACATTTAGCAACCCATTTGCTGGAAATTCCAACTAATTAGGGGAAATATATACAGACAAAATCCTCAATGAACCACGGCTGCTTGAACTGCGGAGGACCTATAAGATGATGAAGAGGATGGATTACGAAGATCCAACCAGACTGTGCAATTTAGTTCCAGACTGTGCAAAGATGTCTGTTCTGAGCTACAGCTGCTGCATTTGGTCACTGTATGCCAACTCTAAAGGGTGTGGCTCAGTCGGTAGCGCGCCAGGCTCGTAATCTGTAGTTCCCAGGTTCGAGTCCCAGCTGGGTCAGCGTTGAGATTTATCTCCGCAAAATTCCCCGCCCTGCCCACGGTCAGTAGGGGACACCGATGGGCTTGGAAAGGCCGCCGTCCGTCGGATGGGACGTTAAGCCGTGGCCCCGTGTGCGGGAGAGCCATACCCTGTGCACGTTAAAGAACACGCTGGATGGCCTTGATGGGAGACTATCATCTGTCTCCCAACAGCTGTTCCAGTGGGTCCCCTCCCCCAACCTTCTCTGAGCCTTTGGGGTCCATGTGACCTGGCCATTTAGCCCATGGTGTGCAAAAAAGTGCCGCTCAGAGGTAAAACAACCCAACTCTAAGCGAGGTCCTGTTTCACTTTGTCTTCCCTTTCCCGAAACCTTCAGGCACACTGTTCATAAATTGCTAAATCTATAATTTTGCATACAGAAAAAAATGGCCAAACCAACGCAGTCTCTCTTTGTACAATATGCGGCTCAAAGGAGGTTGCAGACTCCTTCGCCTAACCTTATTATTATTTACGAGGTCCAACTAGCCAATTCCCAAGATACTACATAAGCATCTAGAATCAAAGCCATCAAATTTTCTGTTATTTCGCTTATAAGGGTCCATGTTTTGCTGAATAACTAACTTGTAGTTAAAAAATACCCCCTCAAGCAGCTGCTTGCCACAGAGGTCTGACAGGAGCCTGTCAGTTTATATGCCATAGTAGAAGGTCTGAGAGGATGGCAGGACCTCAACAGAAAAACAACACATACATCCATACCTTACCCGAGACTCGAACCCAGGTCCCTTAGATCAGTAGCCAAGCGTGCTAACCACTCTGCCATCAGTTTATTATCAATGAAACGCAGGGTTGGTTTGGGTTTTTTACCTCTGAGTGGCACTTTTTTTGCACACAATGGAATAAAGGGACTAAAAAGAATCCGAGGACACAGAGAAGTTTGGGTGGGGAGGGGACCTACTGGGCAGCTATTAGGTGACATATGGTAGCCTTTTATCAAGGCCATCTAGCGTGTTTTTTTAACGTGCAACACACTTTAACTTTCCCACATACAGAGCCACGACATAACGTCCCATCCGTCCAAGCCCATCGGCCCCCCCCCCCCCCTACCGATCGAGGGCAGGGCGGGGAGTTTCAGCGGGGATAATAATTTTTTCTGCATTTAGGATAAGAAACGCGTGATTCAAAGTGAAACCCAGGCAGGACTCGAACCTGGAAGGTGCAGATTCCGAACCTGGCGTGCTACCGTCTGAGCCCCCCCCCCCCAACCTCCAAATGAAAGACAGATAATTTTTCATTTATCTATTGTAAACGTTGCGTTTCCCCAGTCCCGTGGTATGTGAGGGGGGGGGGGGGGGGGCAATGCATTGCCGTTAATGTAAATCTCTCGATCACCACACTGTAGCACGATAATTCAACTTTCTGCCATAAATAGATCGTTTGCAATATTTGTTTAAATTTTTGGTATTTTGACATCTTTCCACCGAAAAAAGGCATTATTAGGGCTATTGAAAATTTAGAAAATGCGAATCGTAATATTTAATCAATAGCTATCCAATTAAAAATAAAAGTCTCCCTATCTCTAAGAAGAAAAAATTTAATATCTGTAGACGGACAGACGACAAAGTGAAAACATTAGTCCGTTTTTTTTAAAGCGGGCTAAAAAAATCAGCAATTCTAAATTGAATAATTTTTCTCTCTCACCTTATACAGATTCCTGGGTTTATCATCGAGTTGGTTAGCGCGCTTGGCTACTGATCTACGGGACCTGGGTTCGAGCCCCGGGTAAGGCATGGCTGTTTGTGTCGTTTTTCTGCTGAGGTCCTGCCATCCTCTCAGACCTTCAACTATGGCATATAAACTGACAGGTTCCTGTCAGACCTCTGTGGCAAGCAGCTGCTTGAGGGGGTATTTATATTTTATTATATTATATAATTATTACATTGTTTTGTAAATTTGTGGTTCGAAGTTTAAATTTTATTATTTATTATATCTGTTTACATTAAGGGCTGAGAAACCTAGGAAGTCTTTGCAGCTTAGACAGGTTTGCTGATACCTCAACAAGATACAAACATCCACGTCAATACTTGGATTTTGAGCGCAGACCGTGACTGTTTCGATGCTTCAACGAAAGAGCAGAGCATCACTGAGCTTGTTAGGATAAACCAGATTTTAGAAAAGATCAAATAAAATTGTTCCCGCTGTGAACAGTACTTTGAATCACACGTTTCTTATCCTAAATGCAGAAAAAATTATTAGAAGTTCCATGTAGATTGTTAAAGACTTCAATCAAACCTACTGAAATAACAAAATCAGATAAACTCGTTGGGTTGGGTTGTTTTACCTCTGAGCGGCACTTTTTTGCACACCATGGGCTAAATGGCTAGGTCACATGGACCCCGAAGGCTCAGAGAAGGTTGGGGGAGGGTACCCACTGGAATAGCTGTTGGGAGACAGATGGTAGTCTCCCGTCAAGGCCATCCAGCGTGTTCTTTAACGTGCACAGGGTATGGCTTTCCCGCACACGGCGGCACGGCTTAACGTCCCATCCGACGGACGGCGGCCTTTCCAAGCCCATCGGTGTCCTCTACTGACCGTGGGCAGGGCGGGAAATTTTGCGGAGATAAATCTCAACGCTGACCCAGCTGGGACTCGAACGTGAGAACTACAGATTACGAGCCTGGCGCGCTACCGACTGAGCCACCCCCGCCCCAGATAAACTCGTATTTTTAAAAATTGAGTCCTGCAATTACAATAAAAATCATGCCCGACCGACCTGACCGTTGCCAGATCAAAAATAATTTCACGAAGGCCTTTAACCAACGTGCCTAAAGGGGCGGGGGTGGCTCAGTCGGTATCGCGCCAGGCTCGTAATCTGTGGTTCGAGTCCCAGCTGGGTCAGCGTTGAGATTTATCTCCGCAAAATTCCCCGCCCTGCCCACGGTCAGTAGGGGACACCGATGGGCTTGGAAAAGCCGCCGTCCGTCGAATGGGACGTTAAGCCGTGGCTCCGTGTGCGGGAGAGCTACACCCTGCGCACGTTAAAGAACACGCTGGATGGCCTTGATTGTCTCCCAACAGTTGTTCCAGTGGGTCCCCTTTCCCACCTTCTCTGTGTCTTCGGGGTCCATGTGACCTGGCCATTTAGGCCATAGTGTGCAAAAAAGTGCCGCTCAGGGATAAAACAACCCAACCCAAAGTGTCCACAGACTTTGTGTCACCAAGAAGAAAACAACTCCAGTTGTTCAATAAGGGAAATTTTAATAATACGAATAAAATTAACATAATTTACAATAAAAACTACTGGAAGATCACAAGTCCTACAATTAAAATGCCTAATAAGAAGGTTTTTTCCAGATCTGGACATGAACGTAGGTTCTTTCTTATAATGAGAGTTTGGGGAGGGGAGAAGATGACTGCATCCACCCCGAATTGACTAGAACGCCATCCCATTACATAATTTTCCTCCCTGTTTTAGTGGTCTTTAAAATTCTGTTGTTTAATATTCGTTTAATCCTCACAGACCTTCTACTATGGCGTATTAACCTGACAGGCTGTTGTCAGACCTCTGTGGCAAGCAGCTGCTTGAGGGAGTATTTATTTATTTTTTTTTTCAAATTAACAATGCAAAATTACTGTCTTATGCAGGGTGGGCCAGAAGTCCTTAACCAATTTCAAAACCTAAATTCAGAAAAAACACTACTTACCGTAGATATATTTGGTATGCTGCATTTGATAATAAATAAAAATAAATATCCCCTCAAACAGCTGCTTGCCATAGAGGTCTCACTGGAGCCTGTCAGTTTATAGGCCACAGTAGGAGATCTGAGAGGATGGCAGGACCTCAGCAGAAAAACGACACACACACATCCATGCCTAATCCGGGGCTCGAACCCAGGTCCCTTAGATCGGTAGCCAAGCGTGCTAACCACTCGGCCACGGGACGGCTAAATAATAAATACCCCCTCAAGCAGCTGCTTGCCACAGAGGTCTGACAGGAGCCTGTCAGTTTATATGCCACAGTAGAAGATCTGAGAGGATGGCAGGACCTCAGCAGAAAAATGACACATACATCCATGCCTTACCCGGGGCTCGAACCCAGGTCCCTTAGATCAGCAGCCAAGCGCGCTAACCACGCGCCACGGGACGGCTGTCCTACTTAATTTTTTCCCCCACAAAGTTAATACACTTGGGTGTGAGACACTTGGATGTGAGTACCCTTCCCGGCCTGGATCGCATACAAGTGATGTTAAAGTTCAAGCCTTGTCATACGTGCATCGTCTGCTCATTCTTTTTCGAGCAAGAGCATTGCCAGTTTTCAGGAATTTCTTGTAATTTTGCTAAGGGATGGTGGATCCTAGTTGAACTGTTTACGGAAATTGAAGCACAGAATCTGTGCTTCAATTTCGAATTCAAATTCAATTTCAATTTCAAATTCAGAATCTGTGCTTTAATATTCCTAGCACAGAAATCTGTGCTTGAATATTAAATTTGGTTTCCAATAACAACCTAAATAGGTAGCTATCTCCTGTGGACTCGCCATTTTAAAATCTGATCGTTTCTTTTGTAAAGTGCTGCAACAGCTAAAAACCAATTTCTTCACCTGGACTACCAAATACATCATACCACATGTCTCTGCAATAACTAGTTTTTTTAATTCAAATTTACAATTGGCTAAAGACTGCTGTTCCACCATGTATATATATTAGCCACATCTCGCCAAAAAATTGATGCGAAACGTACTTGCAAACTCCAGTGATAACTCTTCCCTCCGAAAATTTAGTAATTTAGAAAATTAGAAATTCTCCATTGATAACTTTCCCAACTCAGCTAAAACGACGGCTTTGGGTTGTGTTGGGTTGTTTTACCTCTGAGAGGCACTTTTTTGCACACAATGGGTTAAATGGCCAGGTCACATGGACCCCGAAGGCTCAGAGAAGTTGGGGGAGGGGACCCACTGGAACAGCTGTTGGGAGACAGATGGTAGCCTCCCGTCAAGGCCATACAGCGTGTTCTTTAACGTTGGGTTGTTTTACCTCTGAGCGGAACTTTTTTTGCACACAATGGGCTAAATGGCCAGGTCACATGGACAACGAAGGCTCAGAGAAGGTTGGGGGAGGGAACCCACTGGAACAGCTGTTGGGAGACAGATGGTAGCCTCCAGTCAAGGCCATCCAGCGTGTTCTTTAACGTTGGGTTGTTTTACCTCTGAGCGGCACTTTTTTTACACAGAATGGGCTAAATGGCCAGGTCACATGGACCCCGAAGGCTCAGAGAAGGTTGGGGGAGGGGACCCACTGGAACAGCTGTTGGGAGACAGATGGTAGCCTCCCGTTAAGGCCATCCAGCGTGTTCTTTAACGTGCACAGGGTATGGCTCTCCCGCACACGGGGCCACGACTTAACGTCCCATCCGACGGACGGCGGCCTTTCCAAGCCCATTGGTGTCCCCTACTGACCGTGGGCAGGGCGAGGAATTTTGCGGAGATAAATCTCAACGCTGACCCAGCTGGGACTCGAACCTCGGAACTACAGAATACGAGTCTGGCACGCTACCGACTGAGCCACCCCCGCCCCTCTAAGACGACGGCATCGCCCCTAGATTCCCAACATTCGCAAAGGGATTCATCCCGTCCAACCTCAGATAGGGACCCGAGCTCTTCACCCAACATTGGGCCGCACAAAGCGCACCCCCGTATGAAATTTGGGATCAATTGGCCAAGTATCTAGGGAATTACAGGGCTCTGAAATCTGTCGATAAGTTTCTAGCTAATTTGCATTCAAGTTTTCTCTCTTTTTCATTAATAAATCGCCTTTTAGCGTGTATAAGGATTCTTACTTAACGATTTTCTATTTATACTAATTATTTCTTATAATTTCCATTCCAAATATCATTAATTTTTTTATCTTTAATTAATTATAAATACTTTGAAGTTTGTGATCATCAAGAGCATAAAGATTTAAAATATGGTTTAGCAGCATGCTTTTCAGTATACATGTTCTATGACGTATAAGGTTTTTTTTTTAACCATGTTCAGACTCTGTATTTACCGAAATAATTCGAGACTGGAGAGGGTTCGAACTCGAAAAGTGGAGTGGAACTGACAGCGTGCATTTGATTGCACACGTTTCGTACCTTCTTGTCGGGGTGGGGGTGGCTCAGTCGGTAGCGCGCCAGGCTCGTAATCTGTAGTTCCCAGGTTCGAGTCCCAGCTGGGTCAGCGTTAAGATTTATCTCCGCAAAATGTCCTGCCCACGGTCAGTAGGGGACACCGATGGGCTTGGAAAGGCCGCCTTCCATCGTATGGGACGTTAAGCCGTGGCCCCATGTGCGGGAGAGCCATACCCTGTGCACTTTAAAGGACACACTGGATGGCCTTGACGGGAGGCTACCATCTGTCTCTCAACAGCTTTTCCAGTGGGTCCCCTTCCCCAACGTTCTCTGAGCCTTCGGGGTCCATGTGACCTGGCCATTTAGCCCATGGTGTGCAAAAAAGTGCCGCTCAGAAGTAAAACGACCCAACCTTCTTCCAAACTTCTTTGAGTATTGGAATCCATTTGATCTGGCAGTTTAATCCATTCTGTGCAAAATAAGTTCCATTGAGAGGTTAAATAACAACCATTAACAAGTGCCTTCGCCGTCCCGTGGCCGAGTGGTTAGCACGCTTGGCTATTGATCTAAGGGACCGGGTTCGAGCCCCGGGTTAAGGCATGAATGTGTGTGTCGTTTTTCTGCTGAGGTCCTGCCATCCTCACAGATCTTCTACTATGGCATATAAACTGACAGGCTACTGTCAGACCTCTGTGGCAAGCAGCTGCTTGAGGGGGTATATATTTATTTTTTTAACAAGTGTCTTACGTGTCTTTTGACAAATCCAGTCCTGCACTCAGGTGTAAAATGATTCATCCGTCAGGTGTAAAATGATTCATCCGTCAGGTGTAAAATGATTCATCCGTATTGTAAGTTATTTGGAGATGAATTGAACTGCGACAATGATATATCTTTGAATATCTTATGACGTTTTCTGCCTTCAGAGCATCGTTTATCATCCTTCTTATCTCATCTTTATCATATGGACTCGATACATCCTTTGGACATGTGATGACGCAGATATATTGTCACTCACTAGGTTACTTCCCACTTGACGGTTACGTGGCGTGCGAAGCGTTATTTCCTTGCGATGGACGGTCACGCCGTTCAAACAGGAAGTTATAGTTACAGGAAATAAAACATCAGATGCAGATGATTCACTTTTAGATATTACATAACTGCGACCGAAAGAGAAAAAAAGAATTGTCATTATTATTACGTCGACGTTCTTCGAATTCTGCAGAGTTGGCCATATGCCCGAGAAATTTGCGAAAATCAAAATGGGCAAATTTAAAAACTGCAGAGGCTAAATGAAGAGTTATTCTATTGGTTTCTATCAGAGTCAGAAAGGAGAAAGAAAGGCGAGCTATATATAAACAGATTTGTTCTGTTCACCTACTTTTCAGTGTTTCTTGGGCGTAGTCCTTTTCGTGAGTTCATTGATTAATCGGGCACAAGATAACATGTCCACAGACTTGAAGAACAAAAATTATTTACTCTTAGGGCATCATAACAGCTCTGGGCACTGACTGCCAGTTATTAGCAAACAAATACCTAGAAATTGTTGAGTGGAAGGTAAACCGAAAGAATCAGGAATGTGGGAACGTAATTGGTAAAGGGGTTACGGAATGATAACGAACTCCATAAAGGGGTTGTATACGTAATAAACGTAGGGTAGTAAAGGAAATCATACAACTCAAATTCCATTTAGCTTGATTTTTGCTGAGGCTCCATTACTTAGAGCAGTGGTTCGCAACCTTTTATGGGGGCGGTGGTGGCTCAGTCGGTAACGCGCCAGGATCGTAATCTGTAGTTCCCAGGTTCGAGTCCCAGCTGGGTCAGCGTTGAGATTTATCTCCGCAAAATTCCCCGCCCTGCCCACGGCCAGTAGGGGACACCGATGGGCTTGGAAAGTCCGTCGGATGGGACGTTAAGCCGTGGCCCCGTGTGCGGGAGAGCCATACCCTGTGCACGTTAAAGAACACGCTGGATGGCCTTGACGGGAGGCTACCATCTGTCTCCCAACAGTTGTTGCAGTGGGTCCCCTCCCCCAACCTTCTCTGAGCCTTCGGGGTCCATGTAACCTGGCCACTTAGCCCATGGTGTGCAAAAAAGTGCCGCTCAGAGTAAAACAACCCAACCCTCCGACAGAAACGTACAGTCGCTCAAAAAAATATTCGAACACTATGGTTGATTTCAGAATTTAGAAAAAATATCTGGCAACGTTTTTTTAGAAATTAGTGTTCGAATATTTTTTGAGCGACTGTACCCATTTTCAGTTTCTGAGGGAGGAGGCAGGGGGGGGGGGGGTTCAAGAAAAAAACTTGAATATGGTTTCCCAATTGCTAAAATACTCCAACGGACAGGAAAGGTTAAAATGGCATTCCATATCGAAAAATTTTTAGATTCTTCATTTTTTCAATCTATATTTAATTTAGCTCTGGGCATATAACATGGCATTGAAGATATATAAAGACACTTGTCTGAATTCAAAGCAGGCAGACAAATTCGACAGTTCGTATAAGACGATGGTATTTCGGGGGTAGTGCCGAAGGTTCCGGACCTCCCCGGTACATCCTTGCCCCCAGGTTCACCACTGCTGACTGGGTTGGGTTGGGTTGTTTTACTTCTGAGCGGCACTTTTTTGCACACCATGGGCTAAATGGCCGGGTCACATGGAGCCCGAAGGCTCAGAGAAGGTTGGGGGAGGGGACCCACTGAAACAGCTGTTGGGAGACAGATGGTAGCCTCCCGTCAAGGCCATCCAGCGTGTTCTTTAACGTTGGGTTATTTTACCTCTGAGCAGCACTTTTTTGCACGCCATGGGCTAAATGGCCAAGTCACATAGACCCGAAGGCTCAGAGAAGGTTGGGGGAGGGGACCCACTGGAACAGCTGTTGGGAGACAGATGGTAGCCTCCCGTCAAGGCCATCCAGCGTGTTCTTTAACGTTGGGTTGTTTTACCTCTGAGCGGCACTTTTTTGCACACCATGGGCTAAATGGCCAGGTCACATGGACCCCGAAGGCTCATAGAAGGTTGGGGGAGGGGACCCACTGGAACAGCTGTTGGGAGACTGATGGTAGACTCCCGTCAAGGCCATCCAGCGTGTTCTTTAACGTTGGGTTGTTTTACCTCTGAGCGGCACATTTTTGCACACCATGGGCTAAATGGCCAGGTCATAAGGACCCCGAAGGCTCAGAGAAGGTTGGGGGAGGGGACCCACTGGAACAGCTGTTGGGAGACAGATGGTAGCCTCCCGTCAAGGCTATCCAGCGTGTTCTTTAACGTGCCCAGAGTATGGCTCTCCCGCACACGGGGCCACGGCTTAACGTCCCATCCGACGGACGGCGGCCTTTCCAAGCCCATCGGTGTCCCCTACTGACCGTGGGCAGGGCGGGAAATTTTGCGGAGATAAATCTCAACGCTGACCCAGCTGACTGGGATGACTACGGAAAAGTACTACCTAGAGAGCTAAGATTTTCGCATTCTATCAAGCTTTGAAAGAAAAATGCTGAACTTTTAAATAAGAGTCGAACCGAGCTTGACCTCTTTCTATCCACTGCCTTTTTTTAATTCTGAAATCCACAATTAGTCTTTTTTTTTCGCTTAAAATCCTTTTCCAAACATTTATTATCCGTATGCAATACAGAACTTTATTTTGATGTTTCTTCGCCAGTTGAAATGAAATTATGATGGATAAAATTGTAGGCGAAAAGAGAACAGTACGTTTAAAGCAGATGAATGGGTATTCTCCTTAAATCAAATGAATGGGTATGCTCCTTAAATCAAATGAATGGGTATGCCCCTTAAAGCGAATGAATGAGTATGTCTCTTAAAGCAAATAAATGGATATGTCCCTTAATGCAAATGAATATGCATGCCCCTTGAAGCAAATGAATATGCATACCCCTTGAAGCAAATGAATGGGTATGTCTCTTAAAGCAAATGAATCGGTATGTCTCTTAAAGCAAATGAATGGATATGCTCCTTAAAGCAAATGAATGGATATGCCCTTAAAGCAAATAAATGGGTATGTCTCTTAAAGCAAATGAATGGGTATGTCTCTTAAAGCAAATGAATGGGTATGTCTCTTAAAGCAAATGAATGGATATGTCCCTTAATGCAAATGAATATGCATGCCCCTTGAAGAAAATGAATATGCATACCCTTGAAGCAAATGAATATGCATGCCCCTTGAAGCAAATGAATGGGTATGTCTCTTAAAACAAATGAATGGGTATGTCTCTTAAAGCAGATGAATGGATATGCCCCTTAAAGCAAATGAATGGATATGCCCCTTAAAGCAAATGAATCGATATGCCCCTTAAAGCAAATGAATGGATATGTCCCTTAAAGCAAATGAATGGGTATGTCTCTTAAAGCAAATGAATGGATATGTCCCTTAATGCAAATGAATATGCATGATGCCCCTTGAAGCAAATGAATGGGTATGTCTCTTAAAACAAATGAATGGGTATGTCTCTTAAAGCAAATGAATGGATATGCCCCTTAAAGCAAATGAATGGATATGCCCTTAAAGCAAATGAATGGGTATGCCCCTTAAAGCAAATAAAAGGGCATGTCTCTTAAAGCAAATGAATGGGTATGTCTCTTAAAGCAAATGAATGGATATGTCCCTTAATGCAAATGAATATGCATGCCCCTTGAAGAAAATGAATATGCATACCCTTGAAGCAAATGAATATGCATGCCCCTTGAAGCAAATGAATGGGTATGTCTCTTAAAACAAATGAATGGGTATGTCTCTTAAAGCAAATGAATGGATATGCCCCTTAAAGCAAATGAATGGATATGCCCCTTAAAGCAAATGAATGGGTATGTCTCTTAAAGCAAATGAATGGGTATGTCTCTTAAAGCAAATGAATGGATATGTCCCTTAATGCAAATGAATATGCATGATGCCCCTTGAAGCAAATGAATGGGTATGTCTCTTAAAACAAATGAATGGGTATGTCTCTTAAAGCAAATGAATGGATATGCCCCTTAAAGCAAATGAATGGATATGCCCTTAAAGCAAATGAATGGGTATGCCCCTTAAAGCAAATAAAAGGGCATGTCTCTTAAAGCAAATGAATGGGTATGTCTCTTAAAGCAAATGAATGGATATGCCCCTTAAAGCAAATGAATGGATGTGACCTTAAAGCAAATGAATGGATATGCCCTTAAAGCAAATAAATGGGTATGTCTCTTAAAGCAAATGAATGGGTATGTCTCTTAAAGCAAATGAATGGATATGCCCTTAAAGCAAATGAATGGGTATGCCCCTTAAAGCAAATAAATGGGCATGTCTCTTAAAGAAAATGAATGGGTATGTCTCTTAAAGCAAATGAATGGGTATGTCTCTTAAAGCAAATGAATGGATATGCCCCTTAAAGCAAATGAATGGATATGCCCCTTAAAGCAAATAAATGGGCATGTCTCTTAAAGCAAATAAATGGGTATGTCTCTTAAAGCATATGAATGGATATGCCCCTTAAAGCAAATGAATGGATATGCCCTTAAAGCAAATAAATGGGCATGTCTCTTAAAACAAATGAATGGGTATGTCTCTTAAAGCAAATGAATCGATATGCCCCTTAAAGCAAATGAATGGATATGCCCCTTAAAGCAAATAAATGGGTATGCCCCTTAAAGCAAATGAATGGATATGCCCCTTAAAGCAAATAAATGGGCATGTCTCTTAAAGCAAATGAATGGATATGCCCCTAAAAGCAAATAAATGGGTATGCCCCTTAAAGCAAATGAATGGATATGCCCCTAAAAGCAAATAAATGGGCATGTCTCTTAAAGCAAATGAATGGGTATGTCTCTTAAAGCAAATGAATGGATATGCCCCTTAAAGCAAATGAATGGATATGCCCTTAAAGCAAATAAATGGGCATGTCTCTTAAAACAAATGAATGGGTATGTCTCTTAAAGCAAATGAATGGATATGCCCCTTAAAGCAAATAAATGGGCATGTCTCTTAAAACAAATGAATGGGTATGTCTCTTAAAGCAGATGAATGGATATGCCCCTTAAAGCAAATGAATGGATATGCCCTTAAAGCAAATAAATGGGCATGTCTCTTAAAGCAAATGAATGGATATGCCCCTAAAAGCAAATAAATGGGTATGCCCCTTAAAGCAAATGAATGGATATGCCCCTAAAAGCAAATAAATGGGCATGTCTCTTAAAGCAAATGAATGGGTATGTCTCTTAAAGCAAATGAATGGATATGCCCCTTAAAGCAAATGAATGGATATGCCCTTAAAGCAAATAAATGGGCATGTCTCTTAAAACAAATGAATGGGTATGTCTCTTAAAGCAAATGAATGGATATGCCCCTTAAAGCAAATAAATGGGCATGTCTCTTAAAGCAAATGAATGGGTATGTCTCTTAAAGCAAATGAATGGATATGCCCCTTAAAGCAAATGAATGGATATGCCCTTAAAGCAAATAAATGGGCATGTCTCTTAAAACAAATGAATGGGTATGTCTCTTAAAGCAAATGAATGGATATGCCCCTTAAAGCAAATAAATGGGCATGTCTCTTAAAACAAATGAATGTGTATGTCTCTTAAAGCAGATGAATGGATATGCTCCTTAAAGCAAATGAATGGATATGCCCTTAAAGCAAATAAATGGGTATGTCTCTTAAAGCAAATGAATGGGTATGTCTCTTAAAGCAAATGAATGGGTATGTCTCTTAAAGCAAATGAATGGATATGTCCCTTAATGCAAATGAATATGCATGCCCCTTGAAGAAAATGAATATGCATACCCTTGAAGCAAATGAATATGCATGCCCCTTGAAGCAAATGAATGGGTATGTCTCTTAAAACAAATGAATGGGTATGTCTCTTAAAGCAGATGAATGGATATGCCCCTTAAAGCAAATGAATGGATATGCCCCTTAAAGCAAATGAATCGATATGCCCCTTAAAGCAAATGAATGGATATGTCCCTTAAAGCAAATGAATGGGTATGTCTCTTAAAGCAAATGAATGGATATGTCCCTTAATGCAAATGAATATGCATGATGCCCCTTGAAGCAAATGAATGGGTATGTCTCTTAAAACAAATGAATGGGTATGTCTCTTAAAGCAAATGAATGGATATGCCCCTTAAAGCAAATGAATGGATATGCCCTTAAAGCAAATGAATGGGTATGCCCCTTAAAGCAAATAAAAGGGCATGTCTCTTAAAGCAAATGAATGGGTATGTCTCTTAAAGCAAATGAATGGATATGTCCCTTAATGCAAATGAATATGCATGCCCCTTGAAGAAAATGAATATGCATACCCTTGAAGCAAATGAATATGCATGCCCCTTGAAGCAAATGAATGGGTATGTCTCTTAAAACAAATGAATGGGTATGTCTCTTAAAGCAGATGAATGGATATGCCCCTTAAAGCAAATGAATGGATATGCCCCTTAAAGCAAATGAATGGATATGCCCCTTAAAGCAAATGAATGGGTATGTCTCTTAAAGCAAATGAATGGGTATGTCTCTTAAAGCAAATGAATGGATATGTCCCTTAATGCAAATGAATATGCATGATGCCCCTTGAAGCAAATGAATGGGTATGTCTCTTAAAACAAATGAATGGGTATGTCTCTTAAAGCAAATGAATGGATATGCCCCTTAAAGCAAATGAATGGATATGCCCTTAAAGCAAATGAATGGGTATGCCCCTTAAAGCAAATAAAAGGGCATGTCTCTTAAAGCAAATGAATGGGTATGTCTCTTAAAGCAAATGAATGGATATGCCCCTTAAAGCAAATGAATGGATGTGACCTTAAAGCAAATGAATGGATATGCCCTTAAAGCAAATAAATGGGTATGTCTCTTAAAGCAAATGAATGGGTATGTCTCTTAAAGCAAATGAATGGATATGCCCTTAAAGCAAATGAATGGGTATGCCCCTTAAAGCAAATAAATGGGCATGTCTCTTAAAGAAAATGAATGGGTATGTCTCTTAAAGCAAATGAATGGGTATGTCTCTTAAAGCAAATGAATGGATATGCCCCTTAAAGCAAATGAATGGATATGCCCCTTAAAGCAAATAAATGGGCATGTCTCTTAAAGCAAATAAATGGGTATGTCTCTTAAAGCAAATGAATGGATATGCCCCTTAAAGCAAATGAATGGATATGCCCTTAAAGCAAATAAATGGGCATGTCTCTTAAAACAAATGAATGGGTATGTCTCTTAAAGCAAATGAATCGATATGCCCCTTAAAGCAAATGAATGGATATGCCCCTTAAAGCAAATAAATGGGTATGCCCCTTAAAGCAAATGAATGGATATGCCCCTTAAAGCAAATAAATGGGCATGTCTCTTAAAGCAAATGAATGGATATGCCCCTAAAAGCAAATAAATGGGTATGCCCCTTAAAGCAAATGAATGGATATGCCCCTAAAAGCAAATAAATGGGCATGTCTCTTAAAGCAAATGAATGGGTATGTCTCTTAAAGCAAATGAATGGATATGCCCCTTAAAGCAAATGAATGGATATGCCCTTAAAGCAAATAAATGGGCATGTCTCTTAAAACAAATGAATGGGTATGTCTCTTAAAGCAAATGAATGGATATGCCCCTTAAAGCAAATAAATGGGCATGTCTCTTAAAACAAATGAATGGGTATGTCTCTTAAAGCAGATGAATGGATATGCCCCTTAAAGCAAATGAATGGATATGCCCTTAAAGCAAATAAATGGGCATGTCTCCTAAAACAAATGAATGGGTATGTCTCTTAAAGCAGATGAATGGATATGCCCCTTAAAGCAAATGAATGGATATGCCCCTTAAAGCAAATAAATGGGCATGTCTCTTAAAGCAAATGAATGGATATGCCCCTTAAAGCAAATAAATGGGTATGCCCCTTAAAGCAAATGAATGGATATGCCCCTTAAAGCAAGTAAATGGGCATGTCTCTTAAAGCAAATGAATGGGTATGTCTCTTAAAGCAAATGAATGGATATGCCCCTTAAAGCAAATGAATGGATATGCCCTTAAAGCAAATAAATGGGCATGTCTCTTAAAACAAATGAATGGGTATGTCTCTTAAAGCAAATGAATGGATATGCCCCTTAAAGCAAATAAATGGGCATGTCTCTTATAACAAATGAATGGGTATGTCTCTTAAAGCAAATGAATGGGTATGTCTCTTAAAGCAAATGAATGGATGTGCACCTTAAAGCAAATAAATGGGCATGTCTCTTAAAACAAATGAATGGGTATGTCTCTTAAAGCAAATGAATGGATATGCCCCTTAAAGCAAATAAATGGGCATGTCTCTTAAAACAAATGAATGGGTATGTCTCTTAAAGCAAATGAATGGGTATGTCTCTTAAAGTAAATGAATGGATATGCCCTTAAAGCAAATGAATGGGTATGCCCCTTAAAGCAAATGAATGGATATGCCCCTTAAAGCAAATGAATGGATATGCCCCTTAAAGCAAATAAATGGGCATGTCTCTTAAAGCAAATGAATGGATATGCCCCTTAAAGCAAATAAATGGGTATGCCACTTAAAGCAAATGAATGGATATGCCCCTTAAAGCAAATAAATGGGCATGTCTCTTAAAGCAAATGAATGGGTATGTCTCTTAAAGCAAATGAATGGATATGCCCCTTAAAGCAAATGAATGGATATGCCCTTAAAGCAAATAAATGGGCATGTCTCTTAAAACAAATGAATGGGTATGTCTCTTAAAGCAAATGAATGGATATGCCCCTTAAAGCAAATAAATGGGCATGTCTCTTAAAACAAATGAATGGGTATGTCTCTTAAAGCAGATGAATGGATATGCCCCTTAAAGCAAATGAATGGATATGCCCTTAAAGCAAATAAATGGGCATGTCTCTTAAAGCAAATGAATGGATATGCCCCTAAAAGCAAATAAATGGGTATGCCCCTTAAAGCAAATGAATGGATATGCCCCTAAAAGCAAATAAATGGGCATGTCTCTTAAAGCAAATGAATGGGTATGTCTCTTAAAGCAAATGAATGGATATGCCCCTTAAAGCAAATGAATGGATATGCCCTTAAAGCAAATAAATGGGCATGTCTCTTAAAACAAATGAATGGGTATGTCTCTTAAAGCAAATGAATGGATATGCCCCTTAAAGCAAATAAATGGGCATGTCTCTTAAAGCAAATGAATGGGTATGTCTCTTAAAGCAAATGAATGGATATGCCCCTTAAAGCAAATGAATGGATATGCCCTTAAAGCAAATAAATGGGCATGTCTCTTAAAACAAATGAATGGGTATGTCTCTTAAAGCAAATGAATGGATATGCCCCTTAAAGCAAATAAATGGGCATGTCTCTTAAAACAAATGAATGTGTATGTCTCTTAAAGCAGATGAATGGATATGCCCCTTAAAGCAGATGAATGGATATGCCCCTTAAAGCAAATGAATGGATATGCCCTTAAAGCAAATAAATGGGCATGTCTCTTAAAACAAATGAATGGGTATGTCTCTTAAAGCAAATGAATGGATATGCCCCTTAAAGCAAATAAATGGGCATGTCTCTTATAACAAATGAATGGGTATGTCTCTTAAAGAAAATGAATGGGTATGTCTCTTAAAGCAAATGAATGGATGTGCCCCTTAAAGCAAATAAATGGGCATGTCTCTTAAAACAAATGAATGGGTATGTCTCTTAAAGCAAATGAATGGATATGCCCCTTAAAGCAAATAAATGGGCATGTCTCTTAAAACAAATGAATGGGTATGTCTCTTAAAGCAAATGAATGGGTATGTCTCTTAAAGCAAATGAATGGATATGCCCCTTAAAGCAAATGAATGGATGTGCCCTTAAAGCAAATGAATGGATATGCCCTTAAAGCAAATAAATGGGTATGTCTCTTAAAGCAAATGAATGGGTATGTCTCTTAAAATAAATGAATGGTATGCCCTTAAAGCAAATGAATGGGTATGCCCCTTAAAGCAAATGAATGGATATGCCCCTTAAAGCAAATGAATGGATATGCCCCTTAAAGCAAATAAATGGGCATGTCTCTTAAAAACGAATGAATGAATATGCCCCTTAAAGCAAATAAATGGGTATGCCACTTAAAGCAAATGAATGGATATGCCCCTTAAAGCAAATAAATAGGCATGTCTCTTAAAGCAAATGAATGGGTATGTCTCTTAAAGCAAATGTATGGATATGCCCCTTAAAGCAAATGAATGGATATGCCCTTAAAACAAATGAATGGGTATGTCTCTTAAAGCAGATGAATGGATATGCCCCTTAAAGCAAATGAATGGATATGCCCTTAAAGCAAATAAATGGGCATGTCTCTTAAAACAAATCAATGGGTATGTCTCTTAAAGCAGATGAATGGATATGCCCCTTAAAGCAAATGAATGGATATGCCCTTAAAGCAAATGAATGGGTATGCCCCTTAAAGCAAATAAATGGGCATGTCTCTTAAAGCAAATGAATGGGTATGTCTCTTAAAGCAAATGAATGGGTATGTCTCTTAAAGCAAATGAATGGATATGCCCCTTAAAGCAAATGAATGGACGTGACCTTAAAGCAAATGAATGGATATGCCCTTAAAGCAAATAAATGGGTATGTCTCTTAAAGCAAATGAATGGGTATGTCTCTTAAAGCAAATGAATGGATATGCCCTTAAAGCAAATGAATGGGTATGCCCCTTAAAGCAAATAAATGGGCATGTCTCTTAAAGCAAATGAATGGGTATGTCTCTTAAAGCAAATGAATGGGTATGCCCCTTAAAGCAAATGAATGGATATGCCCTTAAAGCAAATAAATGGGAATGTCTCTTAAAACAAATGAATGGGTATGTTTCTTAAAGCAAATGAATCGATATGCCCCTTAAAGCAAATGAATGAGTATGCCCCTTAAAGCAAATGAATGGATATGCCCCTTAAAGCAAATAAATGGGCATGTCTCTTAAAGCAAATGAATGGGTATGTCTCTTAAAGCAAATGAATGGATATGCCCCTTAAAGCAAATGAATGGATATGCCCCTTAAAGCAAATAAATGGGCATGTCTCTTAAAGCAAATGAATGGGTATGTCTCTTAAAGCAAATGAATGGATATGCCCCTTAAAGCAAATGAATGGATATGCCCTTAAAGCAAATAAATGGGCATGTCTCTTAAAACAAATGAATGGGTATGTCTCTTAAAGCAAATGAATCGATATGCCCCTTAAAGCAAATGAATGGATATGCCCCTTAAAGCAAATAAATGGGCATGTCTCTTAAAGCAAATGAATGGATATGCCCCTTAAAGCAAATAAATGGGTATGCCCCTTAAAGCAAATGAATGGATATGCCCCTTAAAGCAAATAAATGGGCATGTCTCTTAAAGCAAATGAATGGGTATGTCTCTTAAAGCAAATGAATGGATATGCCCCTTAAAGCAAATGAATGGATATGCCCTTAAAGCAAATAAATGGGAATGTCTCTTAAAACAAATGAATGGGTATGTCTCTTAAAGCAAATGAATGGATATGCCCCTTAAAGCAAATAAATGGGCATGTCTCTTAAAACAAATGAATGGGTATGTCTCTTAAAGCAAATGAATGGATATGCCCCTTAAAGCAAATAAATGGGCATGTCTCTTAAAACAAATGAATGGGTATGTCTCTTAAAGCAGATGAATGGATATGCCCCTTAAAGCAAATGAATGGATATGCCCTTAAAGCAAATAAATGGGCATGTCTCTTAAAACAAATGAATGGGTATGTCTCTTAAAGCAAATGAATGGATATGCCCCTTAAAGCAAATAAATGGGCATGTCTCTTAAAACAAATGAATGGGTATGTCTCTTAAAGCAAATGAATGGATATGCCCCTTAAAGCAAATAAATGGGCATGTCTCTTAAAACAAATGAATGGGTATGTCTCTTAAAGCAGATGAATGGATATGCCCCTTAAAGCAAATGAATGGATATGCCCCTAAAAGCAAATAAATGGGTATGCCCCTTAAAGCAAATGAATGGATATGCCCCTTAAAGCAAATAAATGGGCATGTCTCTTAAAGCAAATGAATGGGTATGTCTCTTAAAGCAAATGAATGGATATGTCTCTTAAAGCAAATGAATGGATATGCCCTTAAAGCAAATAAATGGGCATGTCTCTTAAAACAAATGAATGGGTATGTCTCTTAAAGCAGATGAATGGATATGCCCCTTAAAGCAAATGAATGGATATGACCCTTAAAGCAAATGAATGGATATGCCCTTAAAGCAAATAAATGGGCATGTCTCTTAAAACAAATGAATGGGTATGTCTCTTAAAGCAAATGAATGGGTATGTCTCTTAAAGCAAATGAATGGATATGCCCCTTAAAGCAAATGAATGGATATGCCCTTAAAGCAAATAAATGGGCATGTCTCTTAAAACAAATGAATGGGTATGTCTCTTAAAGCAAATGAATGGATATGCCCCTTAAAGCAAATGAATGGGTATGTCTCTTAAAGCAAATGAATGGATATGCCCTTAAAGCAAATGAATGGGTATGCCCCTTAAAGCAAATGAATGGATATGCCCCTTAAAGCAAATGAATGGATATGCCCCTTAAAGCAAATAAATGGGCATGTCTCTTAAAGCAAATGAATGGATATGCCCCTTGAAGCAAATAAATGGGTATGCCCCTTAAAGCAAATGAATGGATATGCCCCTTAAAGCAAATAAATAGGCATGTCTCTTAAAGCAAATGAATGGGTATGTCTCTTAAAGCAAATGAATGGATATGCCCCTTAAAGCAAATGAATGGATATGCCCTTAAAGCAAATAAATGGGCATGACTCTTAAAACAAATGAATGGGTATGTCTCTTAAAGCAAATGAATGGGTATGTCTCTTAAAACAAATGAATGGATATGCCCCTTAAAACAAATGAATGGGTATGTCTCTTAAAGCAAATGAATGGATATGCCCCTTAAAGCAAATAAATGGGCATGTCTCTTAAAACAAATGAATGGGTATGTCTCTTAAAGCAAATGAATGGGTATGTCTCTTAAAGCAAATGAATGGATGTGCCCCTTAAAGCAAATAAATGGGCATGTCTCTTAAAACAAATGAATGGGTATGTCTCTTAAAGCAAATGAATGGATATGCCCCTTAAAGCAAATAAATGGGCATGTCTCTTAAAACAAATGAATGGGTATGTCTCTTAAAGCAGATGAATGGATATGCCCCTTAAAGCAAATGAATGGATATGCCCTTAAAGCAAATAAATGGGCATGTCTCTTAAAACAAATGAATGGGTATGTCTCTTAAAGCAAATGAATGGATATGCCCCTTAAAGCAAATAAATGGGCATGTCTCTTAAAACAAATGAATGGGTATGTCTCTTAAAGCAAATGAATGGGTATGTCTCTTAAAGCAAATGAATGGATGTGCCCCTTAAAGCAAATAAATGGGCATGTCTCTTAAAACAAATGAATGGGTATGTCTCTTAAAGCAAATGAATGGATATGCCCCTTAAAGCAAATAAATGGGCATGTCTCTTAAAACAAATGAATGGGTATGTCTCTTAAAGCAGATGAATGGATATGCCCCTTAAAGCAAATAAATGGGTATGCCCCTTAAAGCAAATGAATGGATATGCCCCTTAAAGCAAATAAATAGGCATGTCTCTTAAAGCAAATGAATGGGTATGTCTCTTAAAGCAAATGAATGGATATGCCCCTTAAAGCAAATGAATGGATATGCCCTTAAAGCAAATAAATGGGCATGTCTCTTAAAACAAATGAATGGGTATGTCTCTTAAAGCAAATGAATGGATATGCCCCTTAAAGCAAATAAATGGGCATGTCTCTTAAAACAAATGAATGGGTATGTCTCTTAAAGCAAATGAATGGGTATGTCTCTTAAAGCAAATGAATGGATGTGCCCCTTAAAGCAAATAAATGGGCATGTCTCTTAAAACAAATGAATGGGTATGTCTCTTAAAGCAAATGAATGGATATGCCCCTTAAAGCAAATAAATGGGTATGTCTCTTAAAACAAATGAATGGGTATGTCTCTTAAAGCAGATGAATGGGTATGTCTCTTAAAGCAAATGAATGGATATGTCCCTTAAAGCAAATGAATGGATGTGCCCTTAAAGCAAATGAATGGATATGCCCTTAAAGCAAATAAATGGGTATGTCTCTTAAAGCAAATGAATGGGTATGTCTCTTAAAGCAAATGAATGGATATGCCCTTAAAGCAAATGAATGGGTATGCCCCTTAAAGCAAATGAATGGATATGCCCCTTAAAGCAAATGAATGGATATGCCCCTTAAAGCAAATAAATGGGCATGTCTCTTAAAGCAAATGAATGGATATGCCCCTTAAAGCAAATAAATGGGTATGCCCCTTAAAGCAAATGAATGGATATGCCCCTTAAAGCAAATAAATGTGCATGTCTCTTAAAGCAAATGAATGGGTATGTCTCTTAAAGCAAATGAATGGATATGCCCCTTAAAGCAAATGAATGGATATGCCCTTAAAGCAAATAAATGGGCATGTCTCTTAAAACAAATGAATGGGTATGTCTCTTAAAGCAGATGAATGGATATGCCCCTTAAAGCAAATGAATGGATATGCCCCTTAAAGCAAATAAATGGGCATGTCTCTTAAAGCAAATGAATGGATATGCCCCTTAAAGCAAATGAATGGATATGCCCCTTAAAGCAAATAAATGGGCATGTCTCTTAAAACAAATGAATGGGTATGTCTCTTAAAGCAGATGAATGGATATGCCCCTTAAAGCAAATGAATGGATATGCCCTTAAAGCAAATAAATGGGCATGTCTCTTAAAACAAATGAATGGGTATGTCTCTTAAAGCAGATGAATGGATATGCCCCTTAAAGCAAATGAATGGATATGCCCCTTAAAGCAAATAAATGGGCATGTCTCTTAAAGCAAATGAATGGATATGCCCCTTAAAGCAAATGAATGGATATGCCCCTTAAAGCAAATAAATGGGCATGTCTCTTAAAGCAAATGAATGGGTATGTCTCTTAAAGCAAATGAATGGATATGCCCCTTAAAGAAAATGAATGGATATGCCCCTTAAAGCAAATAAATGGGCATGTCTCTTAAAGCAAATGAATGGATATGCCCCTTAAAGCAAATGAATGGATATGCCCCTTAAAGCAAATAAATAGGCATGTCTCTTAAAGCAAATGAATGGGTATGTCTCTTAAAGCAAATGAATGGATATGCCCCTTAAAGCAAATGAATGGATATGCCCGTTAAAGCAAATAAATGGGCATGTCTCTTAAAGCAAATGAATGGGTATGTCTCTTAAAGCAAATGAATGGATATGCCCCTTAAAGCAAATAAATGGGCATGTCCCTTAAAACAAATGAATGGGTATGTCTCTTAAAGCAAATGAATGGATATGCCCCTTAAAGCAAATAAATGGGCATGTCTCTTAAAACAAATGAATGGGTATGTCTCTTAAAGCAAATGAATGGGTATGTCTCTTAAAGCAAATGAATGGATATGCCCCTTAAAGCAAATGAATGGATATGCCCCTTAAAGCCCCTTGAATGGATATGCCCCTTAAAGCAAATAAATGGGCATGTCTCTTAAAGCAAATGAATGGATATGCCCCTTAAAGCAAATGAATGGATATGCCCGTTAAAGGAAATAAATGGGCATGTCTCTTAAAGCAAATGAATGGATATGCCCCTTAAAGCAAATAAATGGGTATGCCCCTTAAAGCAAATGAATGGATATGCCCCTTAAAGCAAATAAATGGGCATGTCTCTTAAAGCAAATGAATGGGTATGTCTCTTAAAGCAAATGAATGGATATGCCCCTTAAAGCAAATGAATGGATATGCCCTTAAAGCAAATAAATGGGCATGTCTCTTAAAGCAAATGAATGGATATGCCCCTTAAAGCAAAATAATTGGGCATGTCTCTTAAAACAAATGAATGGGTATGTCTCTTAAAGCAAATGAATGGGTATGTCTCTTAAAGCAAATGAATGGATATGCCCCTTAAAGCAAATAAATGGGCATGTCTCTTAAAACAAATGAATGGGTATGTCTCTTAAAGCAAATGAATGGGTATGTCTCTTAAAGCAAATGAATGGATATGCCCCTTAAAGCAAATGAATGGATATGCCCTTAAAGCAAATAAATGGGCATGTCTCTTAAAACAAATGAATGGGTATGTCTCTTAAAGCAAATGAATGGATATGCCCCTTAAAGCAAAATAATTGGGCATGTCTCTTAAAACAAATGAATGGGTATGTCTCTTAAAGCAAATGAATGGGTATGTCTCTTAAAGCAAATGAATGGATGTGCCCCTTAAAGCAAATAAATGGGCATGTCTCTTAAAACAAATGAATGGGTATGTCTCTTAAAGCAAATGAATGGATATGCCCCTTAAAGCAAATAAATGGGCATGTCTCTTAAAACAAATGAATGGGTATGTCTCTTAAAGCAAATGAATGGGTATGCCCCTTAAAGCAAATGAATGGATGTGCCCTTAAAGCAAATGAATGGATATGCCCTTAAAGCAAATAAATGGGTATGTCTCTTAAAGCAAATGAATGGGTATGTCTCTTAAAGCAAATGAATGGGTATGTCTCTTAAAGCAAATGAATGGATATGCCCTTAAAGCAAATAAATGGGCATGTCTCTTAAAACAAATGAATGGGTATGTCTCTTAAAGCAAATGAATGGATATGCCCCTTAAAGCAAAATAATTGGGCATGTCTCTTAAAACAAATGAATGGGTATGTCTCTTAAAGCAAATGAATGGGTATGTCTCTTAAAGCAAATGAATGGATGTGCCCCTTAAAGCAAATAAATGGGCATGTCTCTTAAAACAAATGAATGGATATGCCCCTTAAAGCAAATAAATGGGCATGTCTCTTAAAACAAATGAATGGGTATGTCTCTTAAAGCAAATGAATGGGTATGTCTCTTAAAGCAAATGAATGGATATGCCCCTTAAAGCAAATGAATGGATATGCCCCTTAAAGCCCCTTGAATGGATATGCCCCTTAAAGCAAATAAATGGGCATGTCTCTTAAAGCAAATGAATGGATATGCCCCTTAAAGCAAATGAATGGATATGCCCGTTAAAGGAAATAAATGGGCATGTCTCTTAAAGCAAATGAATGGATATGCCCCTTAAAGCAAATAAATGGGTATGCCCCTTAAAGCAAATGAATGGATATGCCCCTTAAAGCAAATAAATGGGCATGTCTCTTAAAGCAAATGAATGGGTATGTCTCTTAAAGCAAATGAATGGATATGCCCCTTAAAGCAAATGAATGGATATGCCCTTAAAGCAAATAAATGGGCATGTCTCTTAAAGCAAATGAATGGATATGCCCCTTAAAGCAAAATAATTGGGCATGTCTCTTAAAACAAATGAATGGGTATGTCTCTTAAAGCAAATGAATGGGTATGTCTCTTAAAGCAAATGAATGGATATGCCCCTTAAAGCAAATAAATGGGCATGTCTCTTAAAACAAATGAATGGGTATGTCTCTTAAAGCAAATGAATGGGTATGTCTCTTAAAGCAAATGAATGGATATGCCCCTTAAAGCAAATGAATGGATATGCCCTTAAAGCAAATAAATGGGCATGTCTCTTAAAACAAATGAATGGGTATGTCTCTTAAAGCAAATGAATGGATATGCCCCTTAAAGCAAAATAATTGGGCATGTCTCTTAAAACAAATGAATGGGTATGTCTCTTAAAGCAAATGAATGGGTATGTCTCTTAAAGCAAATGAATGGATGTGCCCCTTAAAGCAAATAAATGGGCATGTCTCTTAAAACAAATGAATGGGTATGTCTCTTAAAGCAAATGAATGGATATGCCCCTTAAAGCAAATAAATGGGCATGTCTCTTAAAACAAATGAATGGGTATGTCTCTTAAAGCAAATGAATGGGTATGCCCCTTAAAGCAAATGAATGGATGTGCCCTTAAAGCAAATGAATGGATATGCCCTTAAAGCAAATAAATGGGTATGTCTCTTAAAGCAAATGAATGGGTATGTCTCTTAAAGCAAATGAATGGGTATGTCTCTTAAAGCAAATGAATGGATATGCCCTTAAAGCAAATAAATGGGCATGTCTCTTAAAACAAATGAATGGGTATGTCTCTTAAAGCAAATGAATGGATATGCCCCTTAAAGCAAAATAATTGGGCATGTCTCTTAAAACAAATGAATGGGTATGTCTCTTAAAGCAAATGAATGGGTATGTCTCTTAAAGCAAATGAATGGATGTGCCCCTTAAAGCAAATAAATGGGCATGTCTCTTAAAACAAATGAATGGGTATGTCTCTTAAAGCAAATGAATGGATATGCCCCTTAAAGCAAATAAATGGGCATGTCTCTTAAAACAAATGAATGGGTATGTCTCTTAAAGCAAATGAATGGGTATGCCCCTTAAAGCAAATGAATGGATGTGCC
Source organism: Ryuthela nishihirai (assembly GCA_038380435.1). NCBI lineage: Eukaryota > Metazoa > Arthropoda > Arachnida > Araneae > Heptathelidae > Ryuthela > Ryuthela nishihirai. The sequence continues at coordinate 44,263 of JAWZYU010000558.1, forward strand.
CTTAAAGCAAATGAATGGATATGCCCTTAAAGCAAATAAATGGGTATGTCTCTTAAAGCAAATGAATGGGTATGTCTCTTAAAGCAAATGAATGGGTATGTCTCTTAAAGCAAATGAATGGATATGCCCTTAAAGCAAATAAATGGGCATGTCTCTTAAAACAAATGAATGGGTATGTCTCTTAAAGCAAATGAATGGATATGCCCCTTAAAGCAAATGAATGGATGTGCCCTTAAAGCAAATGAATGGATATGCCCTTAAAGCAAATAAATGGGTATGTCTCTTAAAGCAAATGAATGGGTATGTCTCTTAAAGCAAATGAATGGATATGCCCCTTAAAGCAAAATAATTGGGCATGTCTCTTAAAACAAATGAATGGGTATGTCTCTTAAAGCAAATGAATGGATATGCCCCTTAAAGCAAATAAATGGGCATGTCTCTTAAAACAAATGAATGGGTATGTCTCTTAAAGCAAATGAATGGGCATGTCTCTTAAAGCAAATGAATGGATATGCCCCTTAAAGCAAAATAATTGGGCATGTCTCTTAAAACAAATGAATGGGTATGTCTCTTAAAGCAAATGAATGGGTATGTCTCTTAAAGCAAATGAATGGATATGCCCCTTAAAGCAAATAAATGGGCATGTCTCTTAAAACAAATGAATGGGTATGTCTCTTAAAGCAAATGAATGGGTATGTCTCTTAAAGCAAATGAATGGATATGCCCCTTAAAGCAAATGAATGGATATGCCCTTAAAGCAAATAAATGGGCATGTCTCTTAAAACAAATGAATGGGTATGTCTCTTAAAGCAAATGAATGGATATGCCCCTTAAAGCAAAATAATTGGGCATGTCTCTTAAAACAAATGAATGGGTATGTCTCTTAAAGCAAATGAATGGGTATGTCTCTTAAAGCAAATGAATGGATGTGCCCCTTAAAGCAAATAAATGGGCATGTCTCTTAAAACAAATGAATGGGTATGTCTCTTAAAGCAAATGAATGGATATGCCCCTTAAAGCAAATAAATGGGCATGTCTCTTAAAACAAATGAATGGGTATGTCTCTTAAAGCAAATGAATGGGTATGCCCCTTAAAGCAAATGAATGGATGTGCCCTTAAAGCAAATGAATGGATATGCCCTTAAAGCAAATAAATGGGTATGTCTCTTAAAGCAAATGAATGGGTATGTCTCTTAAAGCAAATGAATGGGTATGTCTCTTAAAGCAAATGAATGGATATGCCCTTAAAGCAAATAAATGGGCATGTCTCTTAAAACAAATGAATGGGTATGTCTCTTAAAGCAAATGAATGGATATGCCCCTTAAAGCAAAATAATTGGGCATGTCTCTTAAAACAAATGAATGGGTATGTCTCTTAAAGCAAATGAATGGGTATGTCTCTTAAAGCAAATGAATGGATGTGCCCCTTAAAGCAAATAAATGGGCATGTCTCTTAAAACAAATGAATGGGTATGTCTCTTAAAGCAAATGAATGGATATGCCCCTTAAAGCAAATAAATGGGCATGTCTCTTAAAACAAATGAATGGGTATGTCTCTTAAAGCAAATGAATGGGTATGCCCCTTAAAGCAAATGAATGGATGTGCCCTTAAAGCAAATGAATGGATATGCCCTTAAAGCAAATAAATGGGTATGTCTCTTAAAGCAAATGAATGGGTATGTCTCTTAAAGCAAATGAATGGGTATGTCTCTTAAAGCAAATGAATGGATATGCCCTTAAAGCAAATAAATGGGCATGTCTCTTAAAACAAATGAATGGGTATGTCTCTTAAAGCAAATGAATGGATATGCCCCTTAAAGCAAATGAATGGATGTGCCCTTAAAGCAAATGAATGGATATGCCCTTAAAGCAAATAAATGGGTATGTCTCTTAAAGCAAATGAATGGGTATGTCTCTTAAAGCAAATGAATGGATATGCCCCTTAAAGCAAATAAATGGGCATGTCTCTTAAAACAAATGAATGGGTATGTCTCTTAAAGCAAATGAATGGATATGCCCCTTAAAGCAAATGAATGGATGTGCCCTTAAAGCAAATGAATGGATATGCCCTTAAAGCAAATAAATGGGTATGTCTCTTAAAGCAAATGAATGGGTATGTCTCTTAAAGCAAATGAATGGATATGCCCCTTAAAGCAAATAAATGGGCATGTCTCTTAAAACAAATGAATGGGTATGTCTCTTAAAGCAAATGAATGGATATGCCCCTTAAAGCAAATGAATGGATGTGCCCTTAAAGCAAATGAATGGATATGCCCTTAAAGCAAATAAATGGGTATGTCTCTTAAAGCAAATGAATGGGTATGTCTCTTAAAGCAAATGAATGGATATGCCCCTTAAAGCAAATAAATGGGCATGTCTCTTAAAACAAATGAATGGGTATGTCTCTTAAAGCAAATGAATGGATATGCCCCTTAAAGCAAATGAATGGATGTGCCCTTAAAGCAAATGAATGGATATGCCCTTAAAGCAAATAAATGGGTATGTCTCTTAAAGCAAATGAATGGGTATGTCTCTTAAAGCAAATGAATGGATATGCCCCTTAAAGCAAATAAATGGGCATGTCTCTTAAAACAAATGAATGGGTATGTCTCTTAAAGCAAATGAATGGATATGCCCCTTAAAGCAAATGAATGGATGTGCCCTTAAAGCAAATGAATGGATATGCCCTTAAAGCAAATAAATGGGCATGTCTCTTAAAACAAATGAATGGGTATGTCACTTAAAACAAATGAATGGGTATGTCTCTTAAAGCAGATGAATGGATATGCCCCTTAAAGCAAATAAATGGGCATGTCTCTTAAAGCAAATGAATGGATATGCCCCTTAAAGCAAATAAATGGGCATGTCTCTTAAAACAAATGAATGGGTATGTCACTTAAAACAAATGAATGGGTATGTCTCTTAAAGCAGATGAATGGATATGCCCCTTAAAGCAAATGAATGGGTATGTCTCTTAAAGCAAATGAATGGGTATGTCTCTTAAAGCAAATGAATGGATATGCCCTTAAAGCAAATGAATGGGTATGCCCCTTAAAGCAAATAAATGGGCATGTCTCTTAAAACAAATTAATGGGTATGTCTCTTAAAGCAGATGAATGGATATGCCCCTTAAAGCAAATAAATGGGTATGTCTCTTAAAGCAAATGAATGGATATGCCCTTAAAGCAAATGAATGGGTATGCCCCTTAAAGCAAATAAATGGATATGCCCCTTAAAGCAAATGAATGGATGTGCCCCTTAAAGCAAATAAATGGGCATGTCTCTTAAAACAAATGAATGGGTATGTCTCTTAAAGCAAATGAATGGATATGCCCCTTAAAGCAAATAAATGGGCATGTCTCTTAAAACAAATGAATGGGTATGTCACTTAAAACAAATGAATGGGTATGTCTCTTAAAGCAGATGAATGGATATGCCCCTTAAAGCAAATGAATGGGTATGTCTCTTAAAGCAAATGAATGGGTATGTCTCTTAAAGCAAATGAATGGATATGCCCTTAAAGCAAATGAATGGGTATGCCCCTTAAAGCAAATAAATGGGCATGTCTCTTAAAACAAATTAATGGGTATGTCTCTTAAAGCAGATGAATGGATATGCCCCTTAAAGCAAATAAATGGGTATGTCTCTTAAAGCAAATGAATGGATATGCCCTTAAAGCAAATGAATGGGTATGCCCCTTAAAGCAAATAAATGGATATGCCCCTTAAAGCAAATGAATGGATGTGCCCCTTAAAGCAAATAAATGGGCATGTCTCTTAAAACAAATGAATGGGTATGTCTCTTAAAGCAAATGAATGGATATGCCCCTTAAAGCAAATAAATGGGCATGTCTCTTAAAACAAATGAATGGGTATGTCACTTAAAACAAATGAATGGGTATGTCTCTTAAAGCAGATGAATGGATATGCCCCTTAAAGCAAATGAATGGGTATGTCTCTTAAAGCAAATGAATGGATATGCCCTTAAAGCAAATGAATGGGTATGCCCCTTAAAGCAAATAAATGGGTATGTCTCTTAAAGCAAATGAATGGGTATGTCTCTTAAAGCAGATGAATGGATATGCCCCTTAAAGCAAATGAATGGATATGCCCTTAAAGCAAATGAATGGGTATGCCCCTTAAAGCAAATAAATGGGTATGTCTCTTAAAGCAGATGAATGGATATGCCCCTTAAAGCAAATGAATGGGTATGTCTCTTAAAGCAAATGAATGGGTATGTCTCTTAAAGCAAATGAATGGATATGCCCTTAAAGCAAATGAATGGGTATGCCCCTTAAAGCAAATAAATGGGCATGTCTCTTAAAACAAATTAATGGGTATGTCTCTTAAAGCAGATGAATGGATATGCCCCTTAAAGCAAATAAATGGGTATGTCTCTTAAAACAAATGAATGGGTATATCTCTTAAAACAAATGAATGGGTATGTCTCTTAAAGCAAATGAATGGATATGCCCATTAAAGGAAATAAATTGGTATGCCCGTTAAAGGAAATAAATTGGTATGTCCCTTAAAGCAAATATTGGCCTGTTAAAAGAGATCAATGAATAAACCCCTAAAAGCAAAACAGATACGTGGGACCCGTCAAAGCAAATAAATCGTCATTAATTATTATGCATAACATTTTAATGAAAATTAAATGGAATTACTTTGGTTTTAACGATGGGTTCAGTGAATTGGCAAATGTGTATATAACAGTGGATTCGCGCGAACTTCAACGTAGCACCCTGCAGCAGATCCATACCTAACCAACCCGTTTCGTGCTTATCTCGCAAAACGAAAAAGTCAAATATCTGTAGATGGAAAGACAGAGGGAAGACAAAAATGTGCTTTGTCTTTGAAATGAGCAAAAAAGCGATTTTTTTCATCAGTATACGAATAGAAACTGAAGCTGAGGTGCGAGAAGCCCAGCCTTGCCAATTTGGGCAGTTGTATGCCTTTCAATTCTTGACCAATGGGGACCTTAGTAGACAGATCATGATGCCATGCAACTGATGCAACATGGTAAGAAAGTGTAAACACGGTTTATGAGTTGAGAGCCTTCAACTCATTTAAATAGCACTGAGCTTCCTCAGTATTAGAGGGGCGGGGGTGGCTCAGTCGGTAGCGCGCCAGGCTCGTAATCTGTAGTTCCCAGGTTCGAGTCCCAGCTGGGACAGCGTTGAAATTTATCTCCACAAAATTCCCCGCCCTGCCCACGGTCAGTAGGAGACACCGATGGGCTTGGAAAGGTCGCCGTCCGTCGGATGGGACGTTAAGCCGTGGCCCCGTGTGCGGGAGAGCCATACCCTGTGCACGTTAAAGAACACGCTGGATGACGGGAGGCTACCATCTGTCTCCCAACAGCTGTTCCAATGGGTCCCCTCCTCCAACATTCTCTGAGCCTTCGGGGTCCATGTGACCTGACCATTTAGCCCATGGTGTGCAAAAAAGTGCCGCTCAGAGGTAAAACAACCCAACCCAACAACAACCTCAGTATTAGAAACCACTTATGAATAATGAAGAGGTCTTTGCGAGAAAAAAACTGGACATCGAATTTTTGAAAGTGAGTGGGCAAAAATAATGAAGCCATTCATTGAACTGTCAGTAGTATCATCACACCCCACCGATCCCCCACTAGTGCTTTCCCCCCTATGACGTCACCGACCACGCCCCCTATGACGTCACCGACCACGCCCCCTCCCCTATGACGCAACATGGCGTAATCATTACATAATCATCACGTAACCGACCTTTATTAATAATTCCTCCCCTTTATTAAACCCCCCTCCCCCCTCAGTGGCGCCATCTGTTGACAGTGAGAAGTACTATTTTCCCAAAAAACCCTTTATTTTCACTCTAATTTCTCGTTTTCGGACCCCCCGGTCGCCCTACCTATATTTTAAGCCCTCCCCCTTATTAAAAACCCTCCTGGCGCCACCTGTCGACAGTGAGAAATACTATTTTCCCCAAAAACCTCTTTATTTTAAGTCTAATTTCTCGTTTTCGGCCCCCACGGTCGACCTACCTATATTTTAAGCCCTCCCCCTTATGAAAAACCCTCTGGTTGACCATTTTAAGGCCCCACTCCTTCACTCGGCTGATGCAAGTCTCAGAATAATTGCATGGAACGATTGACTGGTCTTAGAATAATTGTACAGAAAAGGATGATACAAAATTCCTTAGTAATTAAACACTCATCAAAATTCCCTTACCTCTATTAAAAATCATCCTACAGTTGAAACTCATTTTACTCTTACTGTTTCCATAGAAAATACCATAGGGTGAAATTAATAATGGTTTAAATTATTCGTAGGGATGACATGTTAAATCTGCTTTTAGAACACACGTCTGCAGTGGAAAAATTTTCAAACTCCGTTAATCAACTCCCTAGTAATTAAACACTCGTCATAATATTCCTCACCTTTATTAAAATCACGGTCGAAATAAAAATCAGTTTTTTTGTAGATGTGTTTCACCGGAAAAAAAAAAATCGTCCCTCGCTCTGTGGATTCCGTCCGACTGTCTGGGGTTCCCGGACTATACAGTGTACTTGCTGTGACTTAGATGCGGGTCAGATTTTTCAGATATTATAGCATTCTTTATAACTAGCTTTTTCTATGTATTTCTTACATCAAAGCCAACACTAGCACTGAACTCTTTTGAATGCAGATCTCAAATTGTAAATCAACTCACAGAGTTGTATTTATTCCTTAGTAATTAAAATCTTTTGCTATTCATTTAGCCAGGACGACTAAACGATTCCTTTATAATTAAAATTCCCTGCTATTAAACTCCCTAGTAATTAAACACTCATCAAAATTCCCTTACCTTTATTAAAAAACCACCGTACGGTTGAAATAGTCTGTAGATGCGTTTTATCGAAAAAAAAAACTTCTTCTCGGCAACGAGAGTCGAACGCACTACCCACAGCTTCATTCTGTCAACTCCTAACAAGAACCAACCTGCAATGGAAAAGGCATTCCTGAAGTCGTACGTGGAGTCATGCCCACGTGTCCGTTTACCGGTCAGGTAGCAACGAAACATCTCGTGACACAATCGCCCTGGGAGGTTGAGTGTCCAGCGCTCAGCAGTGTGATGACTCATACGATGTTGTTCTCTGAGGGTAGGTGACGTCACAACAAGGGGAAAGTAACGTGGAGTGACCAGCGAGTGACACGTATCAGAAGACTGAGCACTAGGGATGTTTAACCTTCAGTATAATTTTACACAATGTGTTAGGATTAACAACTCTTATAGCATAGTTATTGCGGGTAGGCTCCCTCTCCACTTTTAAAATTTAGATCTTACACCGACAGTCTTTCCATATACGTATTTTTATAACCATTTTAAAACCAACACTTATTTCTTTTATCCCTAGCGATTACTGGTTGTTGCATTTTTTACTAGAAGAAACCCTACCCCTGCAGTAGCAGCCCCCGCAGAAAATAAAAAATGCTATCGGGCGAAAAATTAATAAAAATCTGATTTTATTTGTCGTGATGAAAAATATTGATGGGGTAATAGGTTCGACTTAAAAGACTTCGTGTTCGGATCCTCACCACGGACAACCTCTCGCTGACGGACGGTTAAACCCTACGAAATTATTCCAAACGGGGAATCACAAGGTTTTTATTGACGAATGAATCTTGGACCTGTACTGCTTCCGTACATCGTGAAAACCCACTCACAGCCTTGAACCGTGTTCCCAATTTCCTTTACTAAGTCACTTCAAAAAACATTGTGATTGCAAAAGTATGACTAACTGTTTTATTACGCCGCGTTTTAAAAATACTTATTACTGTTGTAATCCGCGGTACGGGAGAGTAACACTGTTCGAAGAAAAATCAGGTAAAACAGTTTTTAAAAAAAAATCGTTTCCTCCGTCGTTTGCCTATGTCTCATCACGCGGGTGAAAAAATATTTTTTTTTTTTTTGTACGAGGTAGAATGTTAAAAGTACGTCGCGTGAAAAAACTTTAGTCCCATCACGAATGCACATTAATGGATTAGGGAGGTCGTAGTTTAATACTTCAGCTATAAAAAAATAATACAATGTCTCACGCACCCCTCTCAACTTGTCTACGCTAATCCGCTGAAATTTTATTTGCAACGGGTCCCTAGCGATTACTGGTTGCTGCATTTTTTACTAGAAGAAACCCTACCCCTGCAGTAACAGCCCCTGCAGAAAATAAAAAATGCTATCGGGCGAAAAATTAATAAAATCTGATTTTATTCGTCGTGATGAAAAATATTGATGGGGTAATAGGTTCGACTTAAAAGACTTCGTGTTCGGATCCTCACCACGGACAACCTCTCGCTGACGGACGGTTAAACCCTACGAAATTATTCCAAACGGGGAATCACAAGGTTTTTATTGACGAATGAATCTTGGACCTGTACTGCTTCCGTACATCGTGAAAACCCACTCACAGCCTTGAACCGTGTTCCCAATTTCCTTTACTAAGTCACTTCAAAAAACATTGTGATTGCAAAAGTATGACTAACAGTTTTATTACGTCACGTTTTAAAAATACTTATTACTGCTGTATCCGCGGTACGGGAGAGTAACACTGTTCGAAGAAAAATCAGGTAAAACAGTTTTAAAAAAAAAAAATCGTTTCCTCCGTCGTTTGCGTATGTCTCATCACGCTGGTGAAACCGGGTGAAAAAATATTTTTTTTGTACGAGGTAGAATGTTAAAATGTACGTCGCGTGCAAAAACTTTAGTTCCATCACGAATGCACATTAATGGAGTAGAGAGGTCGTAGTTTAATACTTCAACTATAAAAAAATAATACAATGTCTCACACACACCTCTCAATTTGTCTACACTAATCCGCTGAAATTTCATTTGCAACGGAGGCTGATACTTCGAATCCGCTATATGTTCCGGAAGCTGCAGTGGAATGCATGGCCCCTGCTGAATGCTACGCTATCAGAAGTCCATGTGGCTGTCACGTTCTCCAAGCGCTCAGAATATTACTATACTTATAACTGATCTAAAGTCCGTTTTAATCAATACTTATTTCTTTCAACTCTGCGACTATTGGGCTGGCACATTTTCACTAGAAGGACCGCCTCACAGTGGCAATCCCGCAGAAAAAATTAATAAAAGGAAAAAGTCTGATTTTATTCCTCCTGATGAAAAATATTGAAGGTAATAGGGTCGACCTAAAAGGCCCGTGTTCGGATCCTTGCCCCGAATGGTTTTTAACAAAAGTCCTACGAAATTAAAAACTATCCCGTTACACGACGGCGTTGTTTAAAAATACTTATTACAGCTGTATCCTCAGCAAACTCTTTCCTAGGAAGTAACGCTACTCGATGCAGTCCCAGTTACATGCTTTTACCGGGTAAAGACTGTGCGCCAGAATGATAAAAGTAGAATTCATACGTTTCCGTAAAAAAAAAAAACTTTAGTTCCTGCTTAAAGGAGTATGGTTCGATTCAGGAAGAATAGGATTTGACCTCGTGCATTAGAAAAGGGAACAAATCCGTCCCCGGTGTCCTTTGTTAGGTTGTAGTATCAGTATCCTTATACAAGCTCACTTCAAATTTTCATATGATATTCTGGGGTTGAGTTTCAACCTTTTTATTTTTTCCAACCGCGATAATGCGCAGTTTTCTGCGGAACGCGAGCGACTTCGACGCCAAGGACGACCCGCACTAAACGGTACGACCGTGCACTAGAAAACCGTGAACGGACTTGTGTGAAACGTAATGTACAGAGCTTGACAACAGTAATGTAGACTGGGATCCTCGCTCACTATACTATCATAACCCTCGAGAAATTATCAAATATGAATAGACCTCTGTAAAGTTCCTACCCCACAATCTTCTGAGTTCATTCCCCGGTCGATGCTGTCAGGATCACAAGGGATGTTTTACACATTCAACGACTTTTTCTGACATTCGCTAATCAAAGTGTCTATCTACACATCAGACTTGTCATTACATCGACAAACTACGTGTCCATAGGCTGAGTAAGCATTTAGAATGAAAAATTGAGTCTGCTTCACGACACATATTCGTAAAACGCTCATTAATTATTTTGTGAGAGAAAGCATGCATAAAGTTCAAACACTAATACATCTTCCCTTTCTAAAAAATCTGAAAAACTCACAGGAAAACAACAATATTTCCGTGAAAAATTAGGTCCCTGAATCGAGCCCTAGTTCGGCGTTCACTGACTTCAACCACCGATGAAAGCTCTCTCGCGGTTAGTTCAAGGTGCTTTCACACGCTCTTTTCAGAGTTCCTGGCCAACCTACTACGTTTCAATAAGCGCATAAGTGTGTGTGTGATGGTGGCTAGCTACAAACACAAGTTTCGCTACAATATAACACTGAGATGTCTGTTTAGTTATTTTTCTCTATTTCTATACTAGTGGTACAGTGCGAAAGTGGTTAGCACACGTTTTTTATATGTATCCTGTTTGGAAATAACACTGTCTATGGACCATTACTCCTGTACATACCATAAGCATAATACCTCGCGATTCTAAGAGTCCCCCGAACCTTTATCTAATATTATGATATTATATTATGGTATATTAGGTATTAATCTTATTTTTGTAGTTCAACGGAGTGCTTTGAGCTTGCTCGACCGCTGTCATGGGTTGGACCGCTAGCGGCCCACATATTTAATCCAGAATTAGTACATGCAAATATTTTCTTTTGTAATCGTATCAGGTGTAGAGCAGAACAGGATACTTCAATCATCAGGACAAACAATATTGCAGAAGTGAGAAAGAGAAGCGACAGGAAAGCACACTACCTGCAATCATCACCTCAAAACAACTAAGACAGAGGGCGCCACGTGCAGGGTTGAAAAGCAGTTCATAACAATGGTTTAACCATTTTTTTTTAAGTATTAGGATATTCATGTTACAATTTCTTACAACAGCGTTCATAGCTAGTGAAGACACAAGTCAGCAACATTCACACCTCTGTGTAAGCACACGAATATTACATTTCAACAACGTACACTTTTCGTGTGAGTATGTGAATATTACATTTTAGCTGTATGTGCACTAGACGTTCAGTTGCGAAAAATATTTAAAAACATCAGTGCAAACTCACTGAAGCGTGTCTCTTTCTTGTGTCTCTCCATATCTATATACTATTCTTATGAGCACAAAAGATAGAACTTTCGAAGTAAGATGTAGCATGTATCGGTTTAAAAAAAAGATTTTGAGCTTTTCACCAACGCCATCTAGGGACAACAATGTTGACTGTCTGATTCAAGCAATCTATGAATATGTAGGAGAATGTTTCTCTGATCTTATGCAAAGTATATTCTTGTGTGGTGTATGGTATTATTCAACGGATGTCTTTCTAAGTGTATGCACATATCCGTGCGATGGATTAAGTTTTTTCTCACATACTTGTTTCGCCTCTGTAATTGTATGCTTTCACGTTTGTGAGTGTGTGCGTATGTTTCTGTGTGCGGGAGAGTGTGTGTGTGTGTGAGTATGTTTCTGTGTGCGGGCGACTGTGTGCGTGAGTATGTTTTCATGTTTGTTTCGCTGAATCTGATATGTGTATACGTCTTCATGTCTCTCTCGGTGTGTCTGTATGTGTATATGTTACCGTATGCAAGAATAAACATATTGTCTTACGGACACTTGCTCGCTACAGAAGAAGCTAACAATTAGGAACTATTCTATTAGGAAATCTCATCGAAAAGTCACTAAACAGATAAGTTTACTAAAGATGCACGCTTGTATACAATTTTTCAGATTCTTTTACCTTTCTCGATTCTGTTAAGTAGAACAATGAAATAGCATTGCAGGAAAAAATCTTTTATTCATACACTAAGAAATTACAAGGACGACCCATCAGATATAGAACAGAAATTAGTAACACTATTACATTTATTTAGTATATGTTCAGAGGCGCGCACCAGTTCGTCATACACTTCGTTTAGTAATATAGGAAAGTGTAGCATGTAGGAATCTTCAACTCCTGCCTCTTCCACAAAAAGTTTAGCGATATCGCTTAAATGAATGTTTCTCACTGCTTCGGCGAAACGGGATATGGCCACACACGAATGGCGAAGCTGACTTGAATGATCTACTTCACACCCAATACAGTTCGTACGTAGAATCCGAAAAATTTCTTTTCTGACCAGTGTATTTAATGTTTTTCTGAAACTTAGCTTTGCTCTCTGATCGTGCAGTTCAGCATTAGACAGTCTTCGAGTAAGGGATGTAGATAATTCGACATTCCTTACTTGTCGAATTATCTACATCCCTTACTCGAAGACTGTCTAATGCTGAACTGCACGATCAGAGAGCAAAGCTAAGTTTCAGAAAAACATTAAATACACTGGTCAGAAAAGAAATTTTTCGGATTCTACGTACGAACTGCATTGGGTGTGAAGTAGATCATTCAAGTCAGCTTCGCCATTCGTGTGTGGCCATATCCCGTTTCGCCGAAGCAGTGAGAAACATTCATTTAAGCGATATCGCTAAACTTTTTGTGGAAGAGGCAGGAGTTGAAGATTCCTACATGCTACACTTTCCTATATTACTAAACGAAGTGTATGACGAACTGGTGCGCGCCTCTGAACATATACTAAATAAATGTAATAGTGTTACTAATTTCTGTTCTATATCTGATGGGTCGTCCTTGTAATTTCTTAGTGTATGAATAAAAGATTTTTTCCTGCAATGCTATTTCATTGTTCTACTTAACAGAATCGAGAAAGGTAAAAGAATCTGAAAAATTGTATACAAGCGTGCATCTTTAGTAAACTTATCTGTTTAGTGACTTTTCGATGAGATTTCCTAATAGAATAGTTCCTAATTGTTAGCTTCTTCTGTAGCGAGCAAGTGTCCGTAAGACAATATGTTTATTCTTGCATACGGTAACATATACACATACAGACACACCGAGAGAGACATGAAGACGTATACACATATCAGATTCAGCGAAACAAACATGAAAACATACTCACGCACACAGTCGCCCGCACACAGAAACATACTCACACACACACACACTCTCCCGCACACAGAAACATACGCACACACTCACAAACGTGAAAGCATACAATTACAGAGGCGAAACAAGTATGTGAGAAAAAACTTAATCCATCGCACGGATATGTGCATACACTTAGAAAGACATCCGTTGAATAATACCATACACCACACAAGAATATACTTTGCATAAGATCAGAGAAACATTCTCCTACATATTCATAGATTGCTTGAATCAGACAGTCAACATTGTTGTCCCTAGATGGCGTTGGTGAAAAGCTCAAAATCTTTTTTTTAAACCGATACATGCTACATCTTACTTCGAAAGTTCTATCTTTTGTGCTCATAAGAATAGTATATAGATATGGAGAGACACAAGAAAGAGACACGCTTCAGTGAGTTTGCACTGATGTTTTTAAATATTTTTCGCAACTGAACGTCTAGTGCACATACAGCTAAAATGTAATATTCACATACTCACACGAAAAGTGTACGTTGTTGAAATGTAATATTCGTGTGCTTACACAGAGGTGTGAATGTTGCTGACTTGTGTCTTCACTAGCTATGAACGCTGTTGTAAGAAATTGTAACATGAATATCCTAATACTTAAAAAAAAATGGTTAAACCATTGTTATGAACTGCTTTTCAACCCTGCACGTGGCGCCCTCTGTCTTAGTTGTTTTGAGGTGATGATTGCAGGTAGTGTGCTTTCCTGTCGCTTCTCTTTCTCACTTCTGCAATATTGTTTGTCCTGATGATTGAAGTATCCTGTTCTGCTCTACACCTGATACGATTACAAAAGAAAATATTTGCATGTACTAATTCTGGATTAAATATGTGGGCCGCTAGCGGTCCAACCCATGACAGCGGTCGAGCAAGCTCAAAGCACTCCGTTGAACTACAAAAATAAGATTAATACCTAATATACCATAATATAATATCATAATATTAGATAAAGGTTCGGGGGACTCTTAGAATCGCGAGGTATTATGCTTATGGTATGTACAGGAGTAATGGTCCATAGACAGTGTTATTTCCAAACAGGATACATATAAAAAACGTGTGCTAACCACTTTCGCACTGTACCACTAGTATAGAAATAGAGAAAAATAACTAAACAGACATCTCAGTGTTATATTGTAGCGAAACTTGTGTTTGTAGCTAGCCACCATCACACACACACTTATGCGCTTATTGAAACGTAGTAGGTTGGCCAGGAACTCTGAAAAGAGCGTGTGAAAGCACCTTGAACTAACCGCGAGAGAGCTTTCATCGGTGGTTGAAGTCAGTGAACGCCGAACTAGGGCTCGATTCAGGGACCTAATTTTTCACGGAAATATTGTTGTTTTCCTGTGAGTTTTTCAGATTTTTTAGAAAGGGAAGATGTATTAGTGTTTGAACTTTATGCATGCTTTCTCTCACAAAATAATTAATGAGCGTTTTACGAATATGTGTCGTGAAGCAGACTCAATTTTTCATTCTAAATGCTTACTCAGCCTATGGACACGTAGTTTGTCGATGTAATGACAAGTCTGATGTGTAGATAGACACTTTGATTAGCGAATGTCAGAAAAAGTCGTTGAATGTGTAAAACATCCCTTGTGATCCTGACAGCATCGACCGGGGAATGAACTCAGAAGATTGTGGGGTAGGAACTTTACAGAGGTCTATTCATATTTGATAATTTCTCGAGGGTTATGATAGTATAGTGAGCGAGGATCCCAGTCTACATTACTGTTGTCAAGCTCTGTACATTACGTTTCACACAAGTCCGTTCACGGTTTTCTAGTGCACGGTCGTACCGTTTAGTGCGGGTCGTCCTTGGCGTCGAAGTCGCTCGCGTTCCGCAGAAAACTGCGCATTATCGCGGTTGGAAAAAATAAAAAGGTTGAAACTCAACCCCAGAATATCATATGAAAATTTGAAGTGAGCTTGTATAAGGATACTGATACTACAACCTAACAAAGGACACCGGGGACGGATTTGTTCCCTTTTCTAATGCACGAGGTCAAATCCTATTCTTCCTGAATCGAACCATACTCCTTTAAGCAGGAACTAAAGTTTTTTTTTTTTACGGAAACGTATGAATTCTACTTTTATCATTCTGGCGCACAGTCTTTACCCGGTAAAAGCATGTAACTGGGACTGCATCGAGTAGCGTTACTTCCTAGGAAAGAGTTTGCTGAGGATACAGCTGTAATAAGTATTTTTAAACAACGCCGTCGTGTAACGGGATAGTTTTTAATTTCGTAGGACTTTTGTTAAAAACCATTCGGGGCAAGGATCCGAACACGGGCCTTTTAGGTCGACCCTATTACCTTCAATATTTTTCATCAGGAGGAATAAAATCAGACTTTTTCCTTTTATTAATTTTTTCTGCGGGATTGCCACTGTGAGGCGGTCCTTCTAGTGAAAATGTGCCAGCCCAATAGTCGCAGAGTTGAAAGAAATAAGTATTGATTAAAACGGACTTTAGATCAGTTATAAGTATAGTAATATTCTGAGCGCTTGGAGAACGTGACAGCCACATGGACTTCTGATAGCGTAGCATTCAGCAGGGGCCATGCATTCCACTGCAGCTTCCGGAACATATAGCGGATTCGAAGTATCAGCCTCCGTTGCAAATGAAATTTCAGCGGATTAGTGTAGACAAATTGAGAGGTGTGTGTGAGACATTGTATTATTTTTTTATAGTTGAAGTATTAAACTACGACCTCTCTACTCCATTAATGTGCATTCGTGATGGAACTAAAGTTTTTGCACGCGACGTACATTTTAACATTCTACCTCGTACAAAAAAAATATTTTTTCACCCGGTTTCACCAGCGTGATGAGACATACGCAAACGACGGAGGAAACGATTTTTTTTTTTTAAAACTGTTTTACCTGATTTTTCTTCGAACAGTGTTACTCTCCCGTACCGCGGATACAGCAGTAATAAGTATTTTTAAAACGTGACGTAATAAAACTGTTAGTCATACTTTTGCAATCACAATGTTTTTTGAAGTGACTTAGTAAAGGAAATTGGGAACACGGTTCAAGGCTGTGAGTGGGTTTTCACGATGTACGGAAGCAGTACAGGTCCAAGATTCATTCGTCAATAAAAACCTTGTGATTCCCCGTTTGGAATAATTTCGTAGGGTTTAACCGTCCGTCAGCGAGAGGTTGTCCGTGGTGAGGATCCGAACACGAAGTCTTTTAAGTCGAACCTATTACCCCATCAATATTTTTCATCACGACGAATAAAATCAGATTTTATTAATTTTTCGCCCGATAGCATTTTTTATTTTCTGCAGGGGCTGTTACTGCAGGGGTAGGGTTTCTTCTAGTAAAAAATGCAGCAACCAGTAATCGCTAGGGACCCGTTGCAAATAAAATTTCAGCGGATTAGCGTAGACAAGTTGAGAGGGGTGCGTGAGACATTGTATTATTTTTTTATAGCTGAAGTATTAAACTACGACCTCCCTAATCCATTAATGTGCATTCGTGATGGGACTAAAGTTTTTTCACGCGACGTACTTTTAACATTCTACCTCGTACAAAAAAAAAAAAAATATTTTTTCACCCGCGTGATGAGACATAGGCAAACGACGGAGGAAACGATTTTTTTTTAAAAACTGTTTTACCTGATTTTTCTTCGAACAGTGTTACTCTCCCGTACCGCGGATTACAACAGTAATAAGTATTTTTAAAACGCGGCGTAATAAAACAGTTAGTCATACTTTTGCAATCACAATGTTTTTTGAAGTGACTTAGTAAAGGAAATTGGGAACACGGTTCAAGGCTGTGAGTGGGTTTTCACGATGTACGGAAGCAGTACAGGTCCAAGATTCATTCGTCAATAAAAACCTTGTGATTCCCCGTTTGGAATAATTTCGTAGGGTTTAACCGTCCGTCAGCGAGAGGTTGTCCGTGGTGAGGATCCGAACACGAAGTCTTTTAAGTCGAACCTATTACCCCATCAATATTTTTCATCACGACAAATAAAATCAGATTTTTATTAATTTTTCGCCCGATAGCATTTTTTATTTTCTGCGGGGGCTGCTACTGCAGGGGTAGGGTTTCTTCTAGTAAAAAATGCAACAACCAGTAATCGCTAGGGATAAAAGAAATAAGTGTTGGTTTTAAAATGGTTATAAAAATACGTATATGGAAAGACTGTCGGTGTAAGATCTAAATTTTAAAAGTGGAGAGGGAGCCTACCCGCAATAACTATGCTATAAGAGTTGTTAATCCTAACACATTGTGTAAAATTATACTGAAGGTTAAACATCCCTAGTGCTCAGTCTTCTGATACGTGTCACTCGCTGGTCACTCCACGTTACTTTCCCCTTGTTGTGACGTCACCTACCCTCAGAGAACAACATCGTATGAGTCATCACACTGCTGAGCGCTGGACACTCAACCTCCCAGGGCGATTGTGTCACGAGATGTTTCGTTGCTACCTGACCGGTAAACGGACACGTGTGGGCATGACTCCACGTACGACTTCAGGAATGCCTTTTCCATTGCAGGTTGGTTCTTGTTAGGAGTTGACAGAATGAAGCTGTGGGTAGTGCGTTCGACTCTCGTTGCCGAGAAGAAGTTTTTTTTTTCGATAAAACGCATCTACAGACTATTTCAACCGTACGGTGGTTTTTTAATAAAGGTAAGGGAATTTTGATGAGTGTTTAATTATTAGGGAGTTTAATAGCAGGGAATTTTAATTATAAAGGAATCGTTTAGTCGTCCTGGCTAAATGAATAGCAAAAGATTTTAATTACTAAGGAATAAATACAACTCTGTGAGTTGATTTACAATTTGAGATCTGCATTCAAAAGAGTTCAGTGCTAGTGTTGGCTTTGATGTAAGAAATACATAGAAAAAGCTAGTTATAAAGAATGCTATAATATCTGAAAAATCTGACCCGCATCTAAGTCACAGCAAGTACACTGTATAGTCCGGGAACCCCAGACAGTCGGACGGAATCCACAGAGCGAGGGACGATTTTTTTTTTTCCGGTGAAACACATCTACAAAAAAACTGATTTTTATTTCGACTGTGATTTTAATAAAGGTGAGGAATATTATGACGAGTGTTTAATTACTAGGGAGTTGATTAACGGAGTTTGAAAATTTTTCCACTGCAGACGTGTGTTCTAAAAGCAGATTTAACATGTCATCCCTACGAATAATTTAAACCATTATTAATTTCACCCTATGGTATTTTCTATGGAAACAGTAAGAGTAAAATGAGTTTCAACTGTAGGATGATTTTTAATAGAGGTAAGGGAATTTTGATGAGTGTTTAATTACTAAGGAATTTTGTATCATCCTTTTCTGTACAATTATTCTAAGACCAGTCAATCGTTCCATGCAATTATTCTGAGACTTGCATCAGCCGAGTGAAGGAGTGGGGCCTTAAAATGGTCAACCAGAGGGTTTTTCATAAGGGGGAGGGCTTAAAATATAGGTAGGTCGACCGTGGGGGCCGAAAACGAGAAATTAGACTTAAAATAAAGAGGTTTTTGGGGAAAATAGTATTTCTCACTGTCGACAGGTGGCGCCAGGAGGGTTTTTAATAAGGGGGAGGGCTTAAAATATAGGTAGGGCGACCGGGGGGTCCGAAAACGAGAAATTAGAGTGAAAATAAAGGGTTTTTTGGGAAAATAGTACTTCTCACTGTCAACAGATGGCGCCACTGAGGGGGGGAGGGGGGTTTAATAAAGGGGAGGAATTATTAATAAAGGTCGGTTACGTGATGATTATGTAATGATTACGCCATGTTGCGTCATAGGGGAGGGGGCGTGGTCGGTGACGTCATAGGGGGCGTGGTCGGTGACGTCATAGGGGGGGGGAAAGCACTAGTTGGGGATCGGTGGGGTGTGATGATACTACTACTGTCATTATTCATGAAAGGTCCTCCCATGCGATAAAGGAGAACTGATGGTCTTGTTAAAGCCGCAGTCCATCGTTATGGGGCGTTAAACAATGACGTTGTAAGCAGGAGCTTTGGCAAGAGAGCCATATTTTGTGCACGATAAACGTTGGGTTGAGTTTCTTTACGTCTCAGCGGTATGTTTATGCACACAATGGGTTGGATTGGGTTATTTTACCTCTGAGCGGCATTTTTTTGCACACCATGGGATAAATGGCCAGGTCACAAGGACCCCGAAGGCTCAGAGAAGGTTTGGGGAGAGGACCTACCTGAATGGCTGTTGGGAGACAGATGGTAGCCTCCCGTCAAGGCTATCCAGCGTGTTCTTTAACGTTGGGTTGTTTTACCTGTGAGCGGCACTTTTTTGCACACCGTGGGCTAAATGGCCAGGTCACAAGGACCCCGAAGGCTCAGAGAAGGTTGGGGGAGAGGACCTACTGGAATGGCTGTTGAGAGACAGATGATAGCCTCCCGTCAAGGCCATCCAGCGTGTTCTTTAACGTGCACAGGGTATGGCTCTCCCTCACACGGGGCCAATTCTTAACGTTCCATCCGACGGACGGCGGTCTTCCAAAACTCCTCGGTGTCCCCTACTGACAGTGAGCACAGCGGGGAAATTTGCGGAGATAAATCTCAACACTGACCCAGCTCGGATTCGAACCTGGGAACTGCAGATTACGAGCCTGGCGCGTTACCGACCTAGCCACCCCCGCCCCTTTTGCAAGGACCCCGAAGGCTCAGAGAAGGTTGGGGAGAGGGAACCCACTGGAGCAGCTGTTGGGAGACAGATGATAGTCTCCCGTCAAGGTCGTCCAGCGTGTTCTTTAACGTGCACAAGGTATGTCTCTCCCGCACACAGGCCACGGCTTAACTCCCTTCCAATGGACGGCGACTTATTCCAAACCCATCAGTATACCTTACTGACCTGGGCGGGGGTGGCTCAGTCGGTAGCGCGTCAGGCTCGTAATCTGTAGTTCCCAGGTTCGAGTCCCAGCTGGGTCAGCGTTGAGATTTATCTCCGCAAAATTCCCCGCCTGCTCACGGTCAGTAGGGGACACCGATGGGCTTGGAAAGGCCACCGTCCGTCGGATGGGGCGTTAAGCCGTGGCTCCGTGTGCGGGAGAGACATACCCTGTGCACGTTAAAGAACACGCTGGATGGCCTTGAGAGGAGGCTACCATCTGTTTCCTAACAGCTGTTCCAGTGGGTCCCCTTCCCCAACGATCTCTGAGCCTTCGGGGTCCATGTGACCTAGCCATTTTGCCCATAGTGTGCAAAAAAGTGCCGCTCAGAGGTAAAACAACCCAACCCTTACTGACCGAGGGTAGCGTGGGAGTTTGCGGATATAAATCTGAGCAATTGTCTAGGTGGGACTCGAACCTGTGAACCACTACCGACTAAGCCGCCCTACATTTAACTCTTAAAAAAGGAGAGGTTTAGAGTAACAGAATTGGCTCGAAGTGGTAACTGGATGCGAAGGAAGGAATTTTTTTTCTCGGAGAGAACACGGATCTTCTCCATCCGAAATAGCATCATTAATGCTTCGCTCCCATCTGTTTACAGTAAAATGTTTCGAGTGCAAATATTTTTGCCCTCGTTTGCAACTCCCGCCAAAATAAACGCACCAAGGAGAGAAATGCTCGTGCGGCGATGGATTACGAGGGGAAGGCGGTGATGCGTTGCCAAGAGCGGGTCAAGGTCTGTCAGGAGAATGATCGCAAAACAAGACATAAACTTCTTTTGCAGGAATATTTCGAATCTCTCGTTTTCACCCTGCTCTTTCAAGTATCGTATCAGCTGTTTTGAAGATTCACGAATAAAGGAATATTCTGATCAGTTGGAACGAGTTGGGTTGGGTTGTTTTACCTCTGAGCGGCACTTTTTTTGCACACCATGGGCTAAATGGCCAGGTCACATGGATCTCGAAGGCTCAGAGAAGGTTGGGGGAGGGGACCCACTGGAACAGCTGTTGGGAGACAGATGGTAGCCTCCCGTCAAGGCCATCCAGCGTGTTCTTTAACGTGCACAGGGTATGGCTCTCCCGCACACGGGCCACGGCTTAACGTCCCATCCGACGGACGGCGGCCTTTCCAAGCCCATCGGTGTCCCCTACTGACCGTGGGCAGGGCGGGGAATTTTGCGGAGATAAATCTCAATGCTGACCCAGCTGGGACTCGAACCTGGGAACTACAGATTACGAGCCTGGCGTGCTACCGACTGAGCCACCCCCGCCTCCAGGTTCGAGTACCAACTAGGCCAGAATTAAGATATATCTCCACTAACCCCCCCCCCCCCCCCCTTGCCCTCGGTTATAAAAAAAGGAACTCCGATTGGCTTGGAAAGGCCGCCTTCCGTCGGATTGGATTTTATGCTGTGGTTCAGTGTTCTGTATAGCCATACCCTATGCACATTAAAGAATTCGCTGGATGGCTTTGACAGAAGGCTAGTATCTGTCTCTTAGTATCTGTCAAATGAATATTATTTCCCCAACATTCTCTTTACCCTTGGGGTCTTTGTGATCTGGCCATTTAACTAATATGTGCACAATAGTGTCCCTCAGAGGTAAAACAACAAACCATCCTTTAAACGAAGAAAGATTAGCAATGGCTTCATTAATGTAGTACATTAAGATCTTGGTTATCCGGTTTGCGGCTTAACCTCCTGGGAATCTCATGAACATAAAATAAACTGAAAACAACTAAGAGAAGCGCTTTAAATAATTACTTTAAATAATAACTTTCTTGTGAAGCGTTTAATTATCCATAAAAATGCATTTCTCAACATTTATTTTGCGATTATTTTGCAGATGCATGCATAGAAGCTCTGGGGTTTGGCCTTCTCTATGTGGGGCGGGGTAGCTCAGTCGGTAGCGCGCCAGGCTCGTAATCTGTAATTCCCAGGTTCGAGTCCCAGTTGGGTGAGCGTTGAGATTTATCTCCGCAAAATTCCCCGCCCTGCCCACGGTCAGTAGAGGACACCGATGTGCTTGGAAAGGCCGCCGTCCGTCGGATGGGACGTTAAGCCGTGGTCCTGTGTGCGGGAGAGCCCTACCCTGTGCACGTTAAAGAACACGCTGGATGGCCTTGACGGGAAGCTACCATCTGTCTCCCAACAACTGTTCCAGTGGGTCCCCTCCCCCAACCTTCTCTGAGCCTTCGGGGTCCATGTGACCTGGCCATTTAGCCCATGGTGTGCAAAAAAAGTGCCGCTCAGAGGTAAAACAACCAAACCCTTCTCTGTGTTTGGGGTAAAATTAACATTTTTCCATGTAATATTATAAACAAAATATACCGCTTATTTGTAGAACTAACTACAGGAAGGTCACACATCTGTACATGGATTCCGCATCTATGCGGGGGCGGGTTGGGATGTTTTATCTCTGAGCGGCACTTTTTTGCACACCATGGGCTAAATGGCCAGGTCACATGGACCCCGAAGGCTCAGAGAAGGTTGGGGGAGGGGACCCACTGGAACAGCTGTTGGGAGACAGATGGTAGCCTCCCGTCAAGGCCATCCAGCGTATTCTTTAACGTGCACAGAGTATCTCTCTCCCGCACACGGGCCACGGCTTAACGTCCCATCCGACGCACGGCGGCCTTTCCAAGCCCATCGGTGTCCCCTACTGACCGTGGGCAGTGCGGGGAATTTTGCGGAGATAAATCTCAACGCTGACCCAGCTGGGACTCGAACCTGGGAACTGCAGGTTACGAGACTGGCGCGCTACCGACTGAGCCACCCCCCGCCCCTGGAGTGGCTCGGTTGGTAGTGCGCCAGGTTCGTAATCTGCAGTTCCCAGGTTCGAATACAACCTGGGCCAGCGTTGAGATTTATCTCCATGGTCAGTAGGAGACGCCGATGGACTTGAAAAGGCCGCTGTCCGTTGCATGGGTCTTGGTCAAGCCTTGGTCGCGTGTGCGGGAGAGCCATACTCTGTGCACGTTAAAGAACACACTGGATGGTCTTGACGGGAGACTACCATCTGTCTCCCAACAGTTCTTCAGTGGGTCCCCTCCCCAAACTTCTCTGAACCCTTGGGGTCTTAGTGACTTGGCCACATAGACCATTGTGTGCCAAAAAAGTGGCGCTTAGAGATAAAACAACCCAACCTAAATCCACAGTAGCAGAAAAAAATACAAACACATGGCCTACTTATCCATGGTAGCAGTAGAAGAAAAATTCGAACACGTGACACAGCCATGGTAGCAGTAGAAGAAAAATTCGAACACGTGACACAGCCATGGTAGCAGGAAAATCTAAACGTACATGACACAGTTGCAGTAGTGGACATATAAAAAAAGTATGTGATCAAATTATCGTAGTGAAACAACATACATGACACGAATGGTATACTTATAGGAGAGGGGGCGGATCAGTCGGTAGCGCGCCAGGCTCGTAATCTGCAATTCTCAGAGTCGAGTCCCACCTGGTCCTCCACTAAACTCTAACCCTGGCCTCGGCCAGAAAGGAAACACTGATGGGCTTGGAAAACTGCTGCCCTCAGTCGGATTGAACGTTAAGCTGTGGTCCCGTGTGCACGTTAATAAACACAGAAGATGGCCTTGATTTTTCATTGATGGAATCCTAACTATATAAGTTTCCTAACAGCTGTCTCGTGGGTACCCTTCCCCCTACCTTTTTCTGAGCCTTGTGACCCGGCCATTTAGCCCATTGTGTGTAAAAAAGTACTACTCAGAGGTAAAACAACAGCATACCCAAGGGGCGTTGTAGTTATAATTTCCCCCTTTGGGGCTTAGAAAGATATATTTTCTAATGGGGGCGGGGATGGCTCAGTAGGTAGCGCGCCAGGCTCGTAATCTGTAATTCCCAGGTTCGAGTCCCAGCTAGGTCAGCGTTGAGATTTATCTCCGCAAAATTCCCCGCCCTGCCCACGGTCAGTAGGGGACACCGATGGGCTTCGAAAGGCCGCCGTCCGTCGGATGGGACGTTAAACCGTGGCCCCGTGTGCGGGAGAGCCATACCCTGTGCACGTTAAAGAACACGCTGGATGGCCTTGACGGGAGACTACCATCTGTCTCCCAACAGCTTTCCAGTGGGTCCCCTCCCCCAACCTTCTCTGAGCCTTCGGGATCCATGTGACCTGGCCATTTAGCCCATGGTGTGCAAAAAGTGCCGCTCAGAGGTAAAACAATCCAACCCAACCCATTTTCTAAGGAAGTTACCAAAAATACAGACACTGGGCCCCATTCATTGGAATGCTCTAGGAACGCCAGTGCATGGAACAATCATGCTAGTGGAGAAATAAAAACACGGACGTCACAAGCGTGATCGCGGAGAAATAGAAACATACGTGATACAGCCACGGTACCGGCTAAATGCAAAAATGTATGACACAAGTGTTGCGTAGACCGACCGTAGGTAGGCAGACAAATATAAACACACATGACACAACAGTGGTAGTTGAAAACACAAACACAAGTGATGCAATCATAGTAGCGTAGAAATGCACAAACAACACAGTCACGTTTGTTAACTATGACTTGCGACGGCGGATATTTCACCTTTGCGATATACCTCGACACCACGGGGCGGGAGTGGCTCAGTCGGTAGCGCGCCAGGCTCGTAATCTGTAGTTCCCAGGTTCGAGTCCCAGCTGGGTCAGCGTTGAGATTTATCTCCCCAAAATTCCCCGCCCTGCTCACGGTCAGTAGGGGACACCGATGGGCTTGTAAAGGCCACCGTCCGTTGGATGGGACATTAAGCCCTGGCCCCGTGTGCGGGAGAGACATACATACCCTGTGCAAGTTAAGTTGAGATTTATCTCCGCAAAATTTCCCCGCCCTGCCCACGGTCAGTAGGGGACACCGATGGGCTTGGAAAGGCCGCCGTCCGTCGGATGGGACGTTAAGCCGTGGCCCCGTGTGCGGGAGAGCCATACCCTGTGCACGTTAAAGAACACGCTGGATGGCCTTGACGGGAGGCTACCATCTGTCTCCCAACAGCTGTTCCAGTGGGTCCCCTCCCCCAACCTTCTCTGAGCCTTCGGGGTCCATGTGACCTGGCCATTTAGCCCATGGTGTGCAAAAAAGCGCCGCTCAGAGGTAAAACAACCCAACCTGTACTACATGGTCAGTTTTCATTACTGTGTGTCAAAATAAAACATGACTATCTAATAGATCGCAAAATAACTGTTGCCCTGGGCGCGAACATCTCTCCTCGCTGGGGAAAATTGTCTTGGCACGGTCATGAACGCAATATTTTAATAATTTCTCCATCATAATGTATTTTTCATTTTTTTAAAATTTAGTTACAATCGGTAGAAATTATATAATAAATCTTATGAATGAATAAATTATATACATATATTTACTAAGTGAAAAAAGTTGGCGTATGAAACCCTTTCCGAGTCTGATTTATTTTAATTTGTTTACATATATATATTGCCGTCCCGTGGCCGAGTGGTTAGCGTGCTTGGCTACTGATCTGGGTTCGAGTCCCAGGTAATGATCTAAGGGATCTGGGTTCGAACCCCGGGTTAAGACATGGCTGTTTGTGTCGTTTTTCTGCTGAGGTCCTGCCATCCTCTCAGACCTTCTACTATGGCATATAAACTGACAGGCTCCTGTCAGACCTCTGTGGCAAGCAGCTGCTTGAGGGAGTAGTTTTTTTTTTGTATTTATTTATATACATATATGTTAACCTTTCTAAGCGAATCGATGTTCCTTTTCTCATCGAGGGGAGAGTGGTGGTTAGCGGATAAAATCCCAGTTAAGGCCTACTTGGGACTCGAACACAGGAGGGCAGCTGCAAATATGAGATTGCGTGTCTGCCTCACTACCAGTTGAACCATCACTGCCCCTGCATAGTTCGTTTCGCTGTAAAAATATATACTGGCTCCATCTGTTTAGAATCTTACGAGCATCCACTGAAATCTACAAATATATGTGTATACGTATTTAGAAAAAAAAAAATAAATACCCCCTCAAGCAGCTGCTTGGCTACAGAGGTCTGACATGAGCCTATCGGTTTATATGCCATAGTAGAAGGTCTGTGAGGATGGCAGGATCACAGCAGAAAAACAACACGAACATCCATGCCTTACCGGGGCTCGAACCCAGGTCCCTTAGATCAGTAGCCAAGCGCGCTAACCCCTCGGTCACGGGACGGAATGACCAAGTGAAAAAATTTGCAATCCAGTCCCTTCCACTTCTGACCGTGAAGAAATTCGCACAATATAAGCTACAATACATCTATACGAAAATTCTATTACATGTGTATATTACTGTATATGTTATTATACAAGCCAACCGATGTTCTTTTTGTCACCGACGACAGAGTCAGGATTAGCGGATAAAATCACAGACGTGGCGCATTGCTATTTACTTGGCCTAGTAGCACTATTATCTGCCTAGTTGGTTTATAACAAAAATATACTGGCCCCATCGATTTAGAAACTCACGAACCGTCACACGTTGCTTATATCAAATCCCGTATTAGGTTGGGTTGTTTTACCTCTGAGCGGCACTTTTTTGCACACCATGGGCTAAATGGCCAGGTCACATGGACCCCGAAGGCTCAGAGAAGGTTGGGGGAGGGGACCCACTGGAACAGCTGTTGGGAGACAGATGGTAGCCTCCCGTCAAGGCCATCCAGCGTGTTCTTTAACGTTGGGTTGTTTTATCTCTGAGCGGCACTTTTTTGCACACCATGGGCTAAATGGCCAGGTCACAAGGACCCCGAAGGCTCAGAGAAGGTTGGGAGAAGGGACCCACTGGAACAGCTGTTAGGAGACAAATGGTAGTTTCCCGTCAAGGCCATCCAGCGTGTTCTTTAACGTGCACAGGGTATGGCTCTCCCGCATATGGGGCCACGGCTTAACGTCCCATCCGACGGACGGCGGCCTTTCCAAGCCCATCGGTGTCCTCTACTGACCGTGGGCAGGGCGGGGAATTTTGCGGAGATAAATCTCAACGCTGACCCAGCTGGGACTCGAACCTGGGAACTACAGATTACGAGCCTGGCGCGCTACCGACTGAGCCACCCCCGCCCCAAATCCCGTATTAAAAGTGTGTATTTTAGTTTTTGCCAAAAGCATTGGTTTCAAAACTTTGTACTCTAAGTCAATTATCTCCTTTGAAAGTATCATTTGATATATTGCTATAATTACTGCTGCTTTCAAATATACGCCCTCTCTTTTTTTTCTGGAGGGGATTGTTGATACATTGCGTTTATTTCAATATGTAAGTTATTCTGATAAATGTTCAAGTTCCAGCTGAACAACAGTTTTTAAAAACGCAAAGAAGGGCAAAATTCACGCAGAAAAGTAATAACAAATATTTGTAAGAATGTATTGAAATAGAATCTTTTCAATTGTAAAAATAATTCAATTTTATTGGACAGTATTCGTAGAAATAATAATTCACGAATTTGATCGTGGTGTTCAACTACTGTTTTTGAAAACACATTCAAACTAAAAATGAAAGCAAAAAGAAATTAAAAAAAATAAAGTAAATTCTTATATACCTAATAATAGTCTCTTTACCTACAGGAAATATTGCGATTTAATTGTGCAGTATTCGTACGAAACATTCAAACATGCGATGACAACTGACTTCTAACGCAACTTAACTTGTAGGAGTAACATGGAATCAATGGATATGTTACCGCTAAAGTGCAGAAATCAGTTATTCTACAGATTATCTAGGTATTGTGCAGATTAATTAGGGTGATGCGTTAACGTGCGGAAAATTGTTTCATTTCTCAAATTACCTAGGTAATCTGCACATTACCTACTAGGCACTCGTTAAAGTGAAAATAAGATCTTTGCTGGAACAACAGGAACGTTTCTGTATGCTTAAATTAACATAATGTTATTTATCTAGTGTCCGAGAGTAGAGTTGAAACCAGGGTCATCCCTCTGTCAACATGAATCAGTCGTCCGAATTATAAAAAACGCCCCCAAAATGAGCAGGCCAAGTGAGAACGAATCATTTTAGTGATTCGTTATCAAGAATGAATCACTTTACCGATTCGTTCTCACTTGGCCTCCGCTCGTCCGGGGCGTTTTTTATAATGCGGACGAGTGAATCACGTGACACGAAGATTCATATTCAAGAGATTCACCACTATGAGAGAAACAAACTTTTGAACGTTAACGATACGGAAGCCGTTAATGTGCACATTACCTAGGTAAAATGCGGAAAACTCTTGATTCCGCACGTTAACGGAGCAAATCAGTTAATATGCAGATTAGCTAGGTAATGTGCACATTAACGGCTTTCGAGCTTTAGCGGTAACAGATACACTAGCTACCTATGCTAACTGATAGTGGCTTTCGCTATTCCTTCCCTGTGATTTCCAATAATGGCTCCTATCAGACCTTTGTGCAAGCAGCTGCTTGAGGGGTTAATGATAGCCTGACCATGGAGAGACAAGTGCTGATTTGGGGTGGGGGTGGTGGGCGGTAGGTGAACAACTCTCGAAAACGCAACTGATTGAGACGACTCTCTCCGACTCCACTTTTAACCTTTTTTTTGGAGGGGAGGGACAATTGAGATCTCCACTGCACTGCAGACAGCAAACTTCATTATCAAAAATTCTGCAAGTCTCAACCCAGTTGTTTTCGAAGTTGGTTCTCTAGTGATAACGACGGAAATAAAGTATTTTTGCTTTTTCGTTAAATATTTCCCAGATTTTTTCATATTTCGGCAAAGCAAATTGCTGAAAGAAATATAAGAAATCAATCAGGTCTGAGTCATGAGAATATTAAGAGAACTGCGGTTCTCTTGAATAAAAGATAGCCGATCGAGGATCCACTTACACAAAAATAGTCGTCAGCTTATAAATGAAGTGTGTCGAGCAGTTTATCTGGAGTTGTAAACAGGACAAGACACTTGTGCTGTTTATGAGGGAATTCAAGATCTTGCGTATGAAGCACGTTTGAGAATTTTCTGGAAGGAATTTGAGTGTACGTGCTTGCCACTCATTTATTAGCCAGCTTTTCTGAAACATGATATGGCCGTGGACTTGAGGCGCCATCTATTGGTAAAGAGTATCTCTAAAACAGCGGGCGCAATCTTCTCATAACTCTTGCTTTTATACCAAGCACAGGGGAAAGCCCATGTTATCAGAATCATAGCATATTTCATTGTCCCCACTTTCTTTCATTTTTTTGCGAAACGAACAAAAAAAAAATCATATATACCAGGGACGCATGCCTCCCCCCTCCCCAAGGTCTTGTCAACTTTTGCTGGTCGCACTAACCTGGAAAATGCTTTCTAGACTACAGTTTTCAATTGTAATTAGGTATATGCTTGAGGGGGTATTTATTTATTTATTTTTATATACATTTCCACTGACTTAACTCCGTGGTAAATGCTTAAAGACACCAACAGAGGAGATGTTGATCAGCAGCCGGTAACTCAGCGGTCAGAGCACCTGACATGTAATCAGGGGTCGTGGGTTCACACAAAGAAATCTAAGAAGAATGAAAGCTGCCATAGGCGTAATATAAGACACTTTGAACTACAGCGCCATAAAGCTACAGATACAACGTGCTGCGCTGCAGGGAAGCTGCTATTCGTGATCGCAGGGGCTAAGGTGGTTGCATATTTGTTTCCATGAGAACTTTTAGATTTGGCAGCTGTTTTTTTTTAGTATCGTAACGTTTATCAGTTTTTTTTAATATGTATTATAAGCATTTTTGCAGCCGTCCCATGGCCGAGTGGTTAGCGCGCTTGGCTACTGATCTAGTAGCCAAGCGCGCTAACCACTGTCCTGGGTAAGGCTGGGTTCGAGTCCTGGGTAAGGCTGGGTTCGAGTCCTAGGTAAGGCATGGATGTATGTGTCGTTTTTCTGCTGAGGTCCTGCCATCCTCACAGACCTTCTACTGTGGCATATAAGCTGATAGGCTCCTGTCAGACTTCTGTGGCAAGCAGTTGCTTGAGGGGGTATAAGCATTTGGGAATATTTTCGCATCGCATGAAATATCTTTTTTGTTTCTTTTCGTTATTTTTTCTCCTTCAGCACTTTTACATATGTTCCTGAAATCAAATATTAGTAAAATCTTGATTGATACAATTTTTAATAATATTTAAAAATATACAGTTTTCAAATGCACTGCATTCCTTTCCAACCCTTCCAGCTCCCTTACTCCATTTTTTTTGCTGGTTCAACAAATTTATCTGATAAATTGTTTTTAATATAATGATTATTTAATTTTTTGTTGTCTCATACAACCCATCCCAAATTTGTTTTATATTTATTTAGTAAATTTTCGTTCCATATAACAAGCTGAACACTCTAAAATATATACGTAAATCTTCTCCATTTTAGAATTTTAACAGCACCGAGTTTTTATAAATTGTTTACATATACAATGAATGTAATTAAAATAAAAACGCACAGAAAATTCAATAAGTGAGCTAAGAAAATTTATTTAATACGCTATATTCATTTCAACTGAGGTCACAGCACGAGAAATTGCCTACAACAGATTATGACAATGGGTATAAATTTTATTAGCAACGTTTGCAAAATATTAAAGCTATCTTTCAAATTTTGTAATTATAAAGAAATGATAAGATAGTAAAATCATG
The DNA here is from genome assembly GCA_038380435.1 of Ryuthela nishihirai. Classification (NCBI taxonomy): domain Eukaryota; kingdom Metazoa; phylum Arthropoda; class Arachnida; order Araneae; family Heptathelidae; genus Ryuthela; species Ryuthela nishihirai. The sequence continues at coordinate 74,718 of JAWZYU010000558.1, forward strand.
CAATTTTCATGTAAATTGCAAATATGCAGAAAATATAATCCATATTCCTTGCTGTTTTGCGATTGTGGTGAAGAAGACTCCTTGGCCAATGACAACTTTTCCCTCTATATTTATTTAACAAAGAGGTCCTGCCATCCTCACAGACCTTCTATATGGCATATAAACTGACAGGCTCCTGTCAGACCTCTGTGGCAAGCAGATTCTTGAGGGGGTATTTATTTCATTATTATTATTATATCTTATTTTAGTGTCCTATCGGGCTTCTTTAGTATCCTGTTTAACTTTTGCTATCCACAATTAATTGAGTTCTTGTTAGTTCTCAGAACCTTCCCTTAAGAAGGGCTATTTTTTCTTCGAGGAGTTTTAACTTTGCATTTAGACACGGATCCAGAGAAAATGAAGGAGAAAGGGGTGGTGGTGGGGGAGGGGGGGGTATGGAAATGACTGGGTCACCATTCTTGTATAAAATGTTTTCTACCGTTTTAGATGACTAAAATTTCTTGAGAAATGCGGGTAACATATACATAAAAGAATAAATAAATACCCCCTCAAGCAGCTGTTTGCCACAGAAGTCTGACAGGAGCCTGTCAGTTTATATGCCATAGTAGGAGATCTGAGAGGATGGCAGGACCTCAGCAGAAAAACAACACATTCAAACCATGCCTTACCCGGGGCTCGAACCCAGAGTCCCTTAGATCAGTAACCAAGTATGCTAACCACTCAGCCATGGAATACTGTATTTAAATTTTCTTTGCCTCCCCTCCAGTTACTAGCATCTCAACGAGAACGGGGGGAGGGGGGTATCCCTTCAACCCTAAAATCCGGGTATTATTGCAGTTAAGTTATAAGATATGACATCGCATTGAAACAGTTAACTATAAGCTATATTTTCTTTTCATCTCAGTTTTTTTTTATAATTTTTATAGTTGCCATATTATTATATTCAAACAGCTGTAATTTTCTCAGCAGCAAATTTCTTCATACACTACACTTATAGTAAGTTTCCCGTTTTATATCATGCAACAATTTATCAATTTGTAAAAACAGTTAATTTCTGGAATACAAGTATCCCCCGTTTTACGCGATAGTTGCGTTCCAAAGATTGATGCCTAACTTGAAATCACAAGACTCGAATTTTTTTATCCAGCTAACAAAGCTTTATAAACGGGGATCACTTAATGGAAAAATTTTCTTAAATTCATTTTTCTAAATGAAATTATCTCATTCTATTTATTTTTTATTAAATATTATTTATTACTATCTTTGACTGTCCTTGATGATCGCGTGGGCAAAAGGTTGATGAAACAGACAATGTTGCCTAACTGTAGTTGTTTGACTTTTGCTTCTTATTTAAATATCTTTGGTATCCTTATGATATTTTAATTAGTAACTAGTTTGAAATTTTTATTTACCTTTCGATTTTTTTTACTCTTTTTGGTTTCACTGCTTTAAAGTTTCATTGCAAAATATGTAATTGAATGAACTTTTAATTAATGCTATTCATTTTAATTTTTACGAATTGTGCTTTTTTAGTGTTGGAAAAATAATGGGAAAAAATTATGAAGATGATGTCTTACCAATCAGTGTCTGTTAATATCAGTTTCTCCCAGGGGGGCGTTTTAGAAATTTGTGGGGGAGTTTTGGTTTGTGAAATTGATAATAGAGACTCTACCACCATTTAGTTTTAAACAGAAAAAAATAGTTATGTTCATGAAGGGATGCAGCTTTTTTTGTTTTTTGTTTTTCGACTGACTTTTATTCATAAAGTAAAGAATATAGCACATTTACCATTTGACTAGCAAAAGTAAATAGTTTATCTGCAGGAAAGTGAATAAATTAAATTAAACATAAGCCATTCAGCCACGAAAATAGTATACAGCACATCAAATGTAATTCACGAAACGCTACATATATTCATCTATTTTGATTTTTCCAAATAGTTTTTCAATTCCGTTTTGATTCTGCTAAATGATTCTATATTTAGTATTTTCCTTGATATACCATTAAATATAAGTGGTACTTGATATTCGGAGGTATACTTTCCGTAATTATTTCGAAAAATATGGATTTCCGTAATACCCTCGGTTTCGAAGTCATTTTTTTTGCGTTGAATTTTTATTTTATATGTATTGTCAAAAAAATTCAATTTTTCCGTTATATTTATATAAATTACTGTAGGATAAAAAGTTAGAAAATTTTAATCTATCTGTTGTCGTTTTATAATTTTTTTTGCAAATGTAATGGCATAATATTTTTAGCTATTATAAAGTGCAGATTTTCTCTTTTATTTACCTTAGTTATGCTTGTTGTTCCATGTACAATTATTCCATAATTTAAAATCGATTCGCATATTGCTTTATTAAATAATACACAGGTTTTCATATTTAGTACGTATTTCAGTTTTTGAATTTTTATTCCCAATATTCTCAAACTTTCACATATATATATATGGGTATTCCACCTAAAGTATTCATCAAAAACAATTCCTAGGTATTTGATTTACTTGCTCAACACGTGATTTATAGGCCTGAGATGACCTATGATGAGGATTATCCACCTGCTCATAAACATATCCTGTGATACTTCCATCCTGTAAGTTTCGGTCGTGTACATCACTTCAATTTGCGGTGTTGCGATTTGCACTTTGAGCAGTATATAAAAAAAAAAATACCCCCTCAAGCAGCTCCTTGCCACAGAGGTCTGACAGGAGCCTGTCAGTTTATATGCCACAGTAGAAGGTCTGAGAGGATGGCAGGACCTCAGCAGAAAAACGACACATACATCCATGCCTTACCCGGGGCTCAAACCCAGGTCCCTTAGATCAGTAGCCAAGCGTGCTAACCACTCGGCCATGGGACGGCTGAGCAGTGTATACCCTAACCTAATTACTTTGGGTTATGAGGGAAAATGGATACATATGAAAGGGGTTCCATTCTTTACCTTGCGTCATATGCCAAAATGTCTTTTAGAAAGTGAAGATAACAGAAGGATAACTTGCCTTAAGACTCTTAAAAATCTATGGAGAGTGTGGAAAAATAGGTGTATACACGGAAAGACTAAAATTGTGATATTTAATAGTTAGGCCCACACTGAAGTTAGGAAATGAATGATGGATCCTTCTGTAAAGAATATAATAGGAAACACACGGGAGTTATTGATTCACTTTTATTATAACAAGCTCTGATAGCATTCCTACAAATGATGAAATATGTACTCTGGCTTCTTTAAAGTTTAGTTGGGTTGGGTTGGGTTGTTTTACCTCTGAGCGGCACTTTTTTGCACACCATGGGCTAAATGGCCAGGTCACATGGACCCCGTAGGCTCAGAGAAGGTTGGGGGAGGGGACCCACTGGAACAGCTGTTGGGAGACAGATGGTAGCCTACCGTCAAGGCCATCCAGCGTGTTCTTTAACGTGCACAGGGTATGGCTCTCCCGCACACGGGGCCACGGCTTAACGTCCCATCCGAAGGACGGCGGCCTTTCCAAGCCCATCGGTGTCCCCTACTGACCGTGGGCAGGGCGGGGAATTTGGCGGAGATAAATCTCAACGCTGACCCAGTTGGGACTCGAACCTGGGAACTACAGATTACGAGCCTGGCGCGCTACCGACTGAGCCACCCCCGCCCCAATCTCTGTAGCAGTAGCTCAAATAAAAACTAGCAATACTTCAAGTACAGATTCCATCTCATTTTATATTATAAGAAATATTTACTTAGGGATTAAAGATAGTTTATTTAATGAATCTCTCATTAAAATCAGGTATCGTTCCAGATGCTTTAAAACAAGCAATTCTTTTTTCAATACACAGATATGGTAAAAGGAATTTACTTTATTTTCGTCCAATATCTTTGTGTTCTGTGTTTTCGAAAAATCATTGAAAAAGTTGTAAAAAAAACCTTAATCCTGTTTGTGGATAAATTTAAATTTTTTTTCAAGCAACCAATTTCGGTTTAGGAAAGGTTTAGGAAATGAAGGAGCAATATTGGAATTAACATCCAAAAGTTTTTGTAGTTTTAATAATAGACATAATTCTTTGGTTCCTTTTTTAGCTATTAAAAAGCCATTTGATCAACACCTTCTGCAACAGAAAACCAGAGGATCTAATTTATGATACCAGCTTAAGTAGTCCTACAGTCGCTCAAAAAAATATCTGAATACTATGGTTGATTATAGAATTCAGAAAAAATATCTGAATCTAAAAATACTAAATACTAATTTCTAAAAAAATCGTTCCCAGATATTTTTTCTGAATTCTGCATTCAACCATAGTGTTCGGATATTTTTTTGAGCAACTGTACAGTTACGAGACTTTGTGGGACATGCTGTGAGTTGGTGTCAATAAGGTAGATTTTAGCGCTTGCGTTGCGTTATACAACCTAGCGTAACTACCTAGGAAATGGGATGGACTGTAGTTAAAGGTATGGGATTGAGATAGTTATAAATTTTTAATGGTGTGGGGGAGGAGGGATCAGGTGTCTTGAATAGGGGTGGAAATTTGTGCCCTGGGGGGCTAAGATAGAACTTTTATATTCTTTAAATCCTCTTGCATTGGAAAGAGTAACTGTAGAAATGGAATTTTTAGGGGTGAGGGGGAGAGGGGCCTTTAATTAACTGCCTTTAAAAATTTTAAAATGTGCCATTAATTTAATGGGGATGTGAATTGCGGTATATGGGGGTAAGGAGATGGTTGTTAGTCAGTTAGATTAGCAATAATAATGAAGTGGAATGCAATGAAGTAGACTCTAAGGGGTCCAGTGCAAACTGTATTCCTTGTGAATTAAAGGATATTTGATACCATAATTTTTTTTTACTTATAGTGAGGGGTAAGGGGGTCTGTTTATGACCAATTGGTGTATTCAGAGTGGTGAGGTGGGGGTTGTGGGTTGATTGGGGGTAATAAAAATTTGAATTAATCGATCGGTTAGAGCATTTTAATACAGAATAATCATGATACTAATAATTTGCAGTATTAAAATGATCTAATCTATCGGTTAATTCAAATTTTTATTACTTGAAGTATATTTTATAATTTGGAGATGTGACATATAACATACGTACTAATATGTGACGTTTGGACTCGCCAATTTTAATAGAAGTCCTGGCGTAGCTATCCTTGTAAATTGCAAAAGCAATTTGAAACGTTATAATTGGCTAAAGAAGAAAGAATAATCATGATACTAATAACTTGCATTCTTGTTTAGCCAATTACAACGCTTTAAATTGCTTTTGCAATTTACAAGGATATCTACGCCATAAGACTTCTCTTACAATTGGAGAGTCCAAACGTCACATGTTAGAACATATGTTACATCACGTGTCATTCGAAGAGTTTACCAAAGAGCCAATGAATACGATCACTTCAGCGTTCTGATACATAAAAAGGAATGCGGCTTGTTTTGATTCGAACTGCCATCAATTTTCTTCGTTTTAAAAAAATATACTTGCTCAAGCTTCCTCTAAGTTTTACTAGTTCAGTTAAAATACTTAGGAATAATGTACATTTGAATAGTAAAATCATTGCATAAATGCTTCTATGTTTAAAAGTCATTGAAAAGCGAAACGTCCATAGAGGGTAATGTTAACAAGGCAAGAATATCGTTCCCAGCGCCCTCTACTGGTATGGGACACTTTTTCTGCCAGTTTTTAATAGGCGAATGCCACACTATACTTATAGGCACTATAAGTATAGTGTGGCATTCGCCTATTAAACTTGTAACTTGGAACGTTTTCCAAGTTACCTTGGAGACTAGATGACTAGACTTTGTTTCATAATGATGATATTAGACATAGGTCTCAACAACCTCCATTGAGCAGCATATTTCACAGAGAGAGGCTGAATTGGTTTGTCAATGTTACCCATATACATAACTATAGGCTAATGAATAAGTTATGAGAGTGCCTAAATATCATAGGAGAAAGGGACGTAGGATGCAGCGGGCATACAGCATCAAACAGAAGCTAGGATTGGTCTTCAGCGACCAATATATAAGTACCCCCAAACATGTACGTATCACTCCCGGATCTAGAAAAATAAAACAAATGGGGTAGGATTGAGGCAAAAAATTCGATCGTTCTGAAAAAAAGTAAATAGGTAGGGACAGCTACTCAGTTTAGTGGGCTTTAAAAACGTTTTTAAAAAATGTATGGAATATATATAAGTTTAATAGTTTTTTTGCCTATATTACCCTTTCTAGCATTCTCAAAATGGGGGGGACTGCCCCTTTATTCCTCCCCTCCCCTGCAAATCTGTCTCTGGTACATTTGTCAGCCAGCTACCCCGAGAAATTGCTTACTGGGACTACCAATGCCACTAACTGAGACAAAAAAAAGTCGAACAAATGGATGATTACTAATACTCAATCCACAGGAATTTTTATGGAAATTTAGCTCTTAAGACGAATGAAGAAGTAAATTGTGTTGTACAACCTCACCTGAGGATAATAGGGACAATTCGCTGTTGGCAGTCATTTCATTTAACCACCAAAATATGAAATTGACGAAGAATACTTAATTCTGTAAAGAAAATAAATCAAATTGTGGTTTGATAAAACCTTCACTTGGCTACTGATCTAAGTGATCTGGGTTCGAGCTCCGGGTAAGGCATGGATGTTTGTGTTGTTCTTCTGATATTCTGCCATTGTCACAGACCTCTCTACTATGGCGTATAAATTGACAGGCTCCTAGAGAAAATACGGTGTGATTATTTTGCAAGTTGTGTTTTCTCAAAATTTTAACTTCGAAATTAGTTTTGAATACTTTTACCCCTCAAGCAGCTGCTTGCCACAGAGTTCTGATAGGAGCCTGTCAGTTTATATGCCACAGTAGAAGGTCTGAGAGGATGGCAGGATCTCAGCAGAAAAACGACACAAACAGCCATGCGTTACCCAGGGTTCGAACTCAGGTCCCGTAGATCAGTAGCCAAGCGCGCTAACCACTCGGCCACGGGACGGCTCTAAATAAATACCCCCTCAAGCAGCTGCTTGCCACAGAAGTCTCAGAGTCAGTTTATATGCCACAGTAGAAGATCTGAGAGGATGGCAGGGCCTCAGCAAAAAACAACACGAACAGCCATACCTTACCCAGGGCTCGAACCCAGGTCCCGTAGATCAGTAACCAAGCGCGCTAACCACTCGGCCACGGGACCGCCTTTTAAATTGTCAACTGCACGCAGTGTTCCCAGGTGGTCACCCTCCCAAGTACTGACCGCGCCCAAAGCTGCTTAACTTCGGGGATCAGACGAGTTACGCGACATCAAATATGTAAGTATTAAATGTTCATTTTTATAATATACGATATTAAAAAACAATAAAATTACAATGGTAGCAAATATAGTTAAAACTGTCTTCCATTTCCTCTTCTACACTTTCTTATCTCATTCACTTTGTTATTGGTTAAGCCATAAGTCTCGTTTGCAGTAAAGGAAATAGCGTTGATATTATTTCAATTTCAATTGACAAAGTGCCATCTTAAGAAAAAAATTATTTTCGTTTTATTTTTAAAATAATCAATCTTTTTTACAGTTTTATTTTTATTTATTTTTTTTTATTTCCTTTCGTATGTACTGAAACTGTTTTAACTGAACTTAAAAACCTTTCCCGAATCCGTAAGTCAGTACTACTACCACTAGTAGGAGAAAATAAATGATTCATACTTCTATGTAAATTAGTCAGTTATGGCAGGGTAAGTTATGAATGGCTACTCGCGATATATTTTGTATATTTCAGTTTAATTACAATTTAGGCGACTTCACCCTCATAAGCAACAATAATACAATTAAAGGCATGCTTTATCAATCGAATGCATTGTAGTGATATATTATTTTGCTCGTCAGTGACTCCATTATTTGTTAGTTTGGCGGGCTTTTATTGTTGCTAATGTTAAGTGCGTCTTCGAAATCACAATTATACTGCTGTTACTTTTGATATAATTTTCAATACGTTTTGCAAAACTCGCTTACGGTAATTCTCCAGAATCGCTACCGCTTAAGGGAATTTTGCAGAATCGGTACTCGGGGTCGGTTTAAATTCATTTTTTTTAACACGCTTGAAACGGTTTTAATCGCCATTTTATGTTGTGAGCTGATTTGTGTTGATTTACGTTTTCGATATGGCTGGTAGTAACAGCAGTAAAATGCCGATAATGGGGTGCACAAGATGCAGTTATGCATTATTTGATTTCGGTGGTGTTCTAGTAGTAGCAGAAGAGTTTTAGAAGTTTTAATTGCACATAATGTGCAAAGAAGTAATCGTTTGCGTTAAATGTAGTACAGTGGGTCCTCAATATTCACCAGGGTTAGAGGCGCAGGACCGCCGCGAATGGGGAAAAACCACGAATATCTCTGCCCCCCCCCCCAACCTTAACTCCTAATACTGTTAACCATATTTAACACACAAAAAAAAGTAAAATACATTACTGCAACGGTATGTTTTATAAATTTAAAATTACAGTATGAACAATGTAGGTTAACACACAGAGAGAGAGATAATATAGTACTCGTACAGTATGATGTACAGTATTTAGATAGCAGTAAAATTATTAAAGTTTATAAAACACAGTTATATACAGTACAATACATTATTGTGTTTCATAAACAATAATTTGCTTTTAAAATTTTCCTAAACTTTCACACGATGACTAGGCTTGTGATATCTATGTATAGATGATGATGAAATACAAACACTTCTGACACACAGTTCTTGCTGTACAGTTATAATACAGTATTTTGTTTTATAAACTTTAATAATTTTATGCTTTTAAAATTTTCTTCGTCTTTCACACGATATTAGGCTAGCGATGACTGTACAGATGATGATGAAATACAAACACTGTTCTTGCTGTACAGTCGCTGAAAAAAGTATCTGAATGCTATAGTTTATTACAGAATTTAGAAAAATTTTTGGCAACGTTTTTTTAGAAATTATTGATCTGGCAACCTTCGTGTACTATACACGAAGGTTGCCAGACATTTTTTCTAAATTCTGTAATCAACTATAGTGTTCGGATACTCTTTTGAGCAACTGTACAGTTATGAGACTTGCAGTACACACAAACACACACATTCAAACAATGTTTATTGTAATTGTGCTGCATTATTGTCACTTATTCAAGCAGTGGAAATGGATCATCAGGGTCTTCATCCTCGTCGTCTTCTATGTGTTCCATATGTGGAGGAGGAGGTGCTTTAGGGGTGCCAGAAGTGGAAGGGGTAGAAAGGGAGGAAGGGATACTCAGTGTTATCTTCTTGAAATACATTGTGATTTCAGTTTGGCTTTTTTGCCTCTTCTACCAATTCCTTCAACTTCAAGGAACGTATCATAGACAGGTCGATGTCATAAAAATAGTCATCGCAGTTCTTTTAGCATACTGAAAAATTTTTCAAAATTTAACTTTTTATAATAAATTTGTGTATATATTTATGGTAGTAAATGAAAATATAGATTAATAATAATAAATAAATAAATACCCCCTCAAGCAGCTGCTTGCCACAGTGGTCTGACAGGAGCCTGTCAGACCACTGTGGCAAAGTAGAAGATCTGAGAGGATGGCAGGACCTCAGCAGAAAAACGACACATTCTTCCATGCCTTAACCCGGGACTCGAACCCAGGTCCCTTAGATCAGTAGCCAAGTGCGCTAACCGCTCGGCCATGGGACAGCTAGATTAATAATACATATATTTTATATATTTATGACTTACTGAACTTTTTTGAATTTTTTTTTTACATTTTCATACTAATTACAATACTGAAATGTTTTGACAATATATTTTTCCCTTGATAAAAACTAACAAAATGTTTTCATAAATGTGTTGAAATTGGCTTTTAATACCTGTTATTTGTTGTGCTATCCGTTAGAAATTATTCAAGTTAATTTTGATCACCCATCGAAATCAGTACACCAATAAAAATCTTTTATAGAAGAAAATCTATGTATGGCATACAACAAAAAATATATTGCATATAGATTTATAATGATATTTTTTACATCTATAAAAGAAATTATCGCACTAAAGAGAGGATATATATTTTGTAGTTTTAAAGTTAATTTTTCTTGTTTTTTATGTTGGGGAAATCATTAATGACATAATCAAAAATTGTTTCTTCAAATAAATCACTTTCAGTAGATAAAATTTCTAATCTGCTTAGTCTCTCTTGATTCATGGTAGACTAAATAATTTTGCTATTTTGAGTTTACAAAAATCCCTTTCACCACTCGATACTGTAACTGGAAGTGTTAAGAATATTCTCAAAGCTATCAATATGTCTGAATATGATTCCCACAATTTTAATTTTGCCATGAATTCCAAAATTTTAAACTGATTTAAGTTGTTTAAATTTTCAAAATATTCTTTGCTTTGATATTTAAAACACTCATTTTCATTCTGCGTGCAAACAGTCTAACTCTGGATACTCAGTGCACAAATCCATTACAGCCTTTTTTAATTCTTTTACAGATGCAGATTCTAAATGTTTTCCTGTGAGTAAGTCAAATCGCATTGATATTTGGTTCATGGATTCAAATCTGTTTAATTCATTTATTATGACATCCAGAACTTCATAAAATAAACGTTTTAGTTCATCGTTACCTGTAAATGCATTTCACTCTTCATTAATATTTTAGTAGGCGATGTAGTTCTCTTTATTTTTCTTTTATCACTGGGATATGGATTTATTTGGTTTTCTTTAAATGCTTTTACTGTTTCAGTTATAATCTGATCCAACCCATCCGTATCATTTCTAAGTTGTTTAAAATCACTTCACAGTCCTTTCAACATTTTTGAAGATCTTGCAACATCTGATTTATTTTGCGATGCTTTGTCAAATTTTTTCCAAATTTTATTTCACATTATTAGCATGAATATAAAATTATAGCTTTCTATTTGATCATGTGATAACTAAGAGGTGGCAACACGGTCTCCATAAGAAAAATCTTGAGATAGTTCTTTTAAAATGTCTGACACTATAACTTTTATATGAAGAGCACTTTACTTGTTCTAGGCCAGTTTAGAGATTTATCTCCGCAAAACTCCCCGCCTCTTCCCTCAGTCAGTAGGAGACACTGTTGGGTTTGGAAGAGCTGCCATCAGTTGGATGGGATGTTATTACGACATAGCTCCATGTGAGGGAAGTACCTGTGCATGTTAAACAACATGCTGGATGGCCTTGATGGGAAGCATCTGCCCAGTAAGTTCTCTCCCCTTAGCCTTCTTTGAGCCCTCGGGTTCCTTGGACCTGGTCATTTAGCCCATTGTGAGCAAAAAAGGATCACTCAGAGGTAAAACAAGCAACCAAAACTGCAAAAATATACTGGAATTGATAAGTAACATTACAATATTTTAAATAATTTTTGTGCACATTTCTTAATTTTAAGGTTTGTTTATTATATGTCCGATTCATTGCAGATTTATGTTTGACATAAAATTACACAAATTTGAATTTCTGTACTCCAGATAGGAGTACCTAAGACTATAATCTTCTTTTTGTGTAGTCTTAGGTAGAAATTGTTTATGATACTGTCACACAAATAAAATAGAGAAATACAAATATTCAGTCTTTTTTTTAAAAAATAGAAATGAAGTTACTATTACTACATTTAGCTTAGATATTTGGAAAAATATAACCATTGATTGGGCATGTTTCTTATATTAACAAAGAGATAAGAGAAATACTCCTGTAACATCTTCAGCCATTTCTTTTTCCATGCTTTACTATGAGAAAAGGGCATTTTGGCTCAACATATGCATTTTTTACAGATTTCTTACAAACGTTTGTCGATGGTTTGAAAATTAAAACGTTTAAAATATTAAGAAAGAGGAAAGTCGATATTCAAAGAGAGTAGTCTTGAACATCAAATTCAAAGTTAGACAGAAAACTGTCTTCAGCCAGGTGGGATATGAACACGAGTTTAATATCATTACTAGAGGGAAATTTTGATCGGTGGCCAGTAGCTCAGTGAATAGACAGACCTAGATATCTGAAGGTCGTAGATTTATATGCCACCCAGCTGAAGGCACTTTTTATTTTAACTTTGAGTTTAATGTTGAAGAGTGTTCTCATCAAATTTCAGTTGAATCAACATTAGAAACTTATTGGATCAGAATATATGTACTTAATAATAAAGGTAAACTTGTTTTTAATCACTGCAGTTCACCCAAGAATTTCGTGAGTCATGAGTGTTGTACTAGCATAGGTAATATGAGAATTTCTTTGTGCTGCCAACTAAAGGCAAATCATAGTTAAAATTAAAGCTTAAAGAACTATGTATAAATATTTTTAAACAAAAAATGCATTGTTTTAGATAAAATGCACTTCTTTCAATCTCATCTCTATGGTTTTGTGGAATACTAAGAATGGAAAGAAAATGCAACCAACAAAATATGCTTAAATTATTTTTACCAAACACATAAAAATTCAAAGTATACACTATTTTAGACAACATACAATTTTTTGATAATTTTAAATGCTTGAAATTTTTAGAAAATGTGGTTCGAACAAATGCTCCATCTTCTTGGAAATGAAAGGATAAAACTCAGTAATAAATTATCATAGGAAAATGTCATATAGACAGGAAACACTTGAAATAATTAGCTGAAAAAAAATTGTCCTGATTGGGATTCAAATCCAGGTATCACAGAAGGACATGCTTACAGATACCACTTTGTTTTCTCATTAATTTCTTCTTATTTTGAAAAGTTTTCCTCTTGCATTTGCTACACATAAATATTCAAAGTTTCTGGACTTATACAGGAGTGTGAATCCTAGAAACACTAAATGTGACAAACATGGCATCTTAGCAACAAAGGGTTAGACATGCATAATTTATATGGGACAAAGATGATTTTCCATGATATGCAAGTTTTATATTTAGACAGATTTAACTTTACTCCTTATGATTATTGTAATATACATGACTGTTTCGGAGAATATATAACTAAAATCTTACCAAGTTCCTTTGGTTTTAAGAGTTGTCTTCTACTCTGTAAAATGTTTCACAGTGGGTGAACAAAGAGCTCAGAAACTAAATAATTTTGCAGAACACTAAACTCTCACCAAATGAGGACATTTACATTTGAATTAAATTCTATGATTTATTTGAAAATGTTTTGAATTTACATGCATTAGCTATCGCTAGTTGTTTTTGTTCTGAAGTAGCTAGGGCGAAGGAGGAAAGGATGATTATTCTGGGTGTTACCAACAAAATTTGGACCTAATTTGCACACAAATTGTATACTGGATGAATGCACAAAAATTATTTATGTTAAATGCATAGATAATTATGTGTCCAAGTTAGTGCACTTGGCTACTGATCAACGGGACCTGGGTTTGAGCTCCAGGTAAGGTATGGATGTGTGTGTTGTTTTTCTGCTGAGGTCCCACCATCCTCACAGACCTACTATGGTTTTTAAACTGAGAAGCTCCTGTCAGACCTCTGTGGCAAGCAGCTGCTTAAGGGGGTATTTATTTATTTATTATTTATTTATATAATAATTATATAACATAATAATATGTTAAGCACATAATAACTCATTATGTGAGTTAGCACATGACAGCCAATAACAGATTGCCAAAAGAAACTTCCCTTTGATGATTCAGGAGGTATTGGAATTAAAACCAATGTAAATGCTGTATATCACATTTTGTAATGAACATGTTCATAAGCTGTTCTGTGGCAGAGTGGTCATTGTGCTTGGCTATGATCAAAGGGACCTAGTTTTGAGCCCTGAGTAAAGCATGGATGTTTGTATTGTTTTTCTGCTGAGGTCCCACCATCCTTACAGATATACTATGCTGTATAAACTGACAGGCTCCTATCAGAGCTGTGTGGCTAGCATCTGCTTGAGGGAGTATTTTTTTTTATTAATTTTCTTTATGCTTATAAAGTGTATTTAATGCCTCCTTGTTTTTTTTTTATGTTGAATCTGATGCAGCAATTATAAATAAAATGTTAATGTAGAATAGTCAAAGCATAAAATTTTTGAATTGACTAATAGTAGTACAGTTTATTTTAAATGTTAAATCCATTCTCCCAATTCTCTGCCTTTGAATTATTGTGAGTGTTGTTCAACTGGTTGAGTTTACAACTATAATAAATATTTGGGATTTGAAATTGATTTTCAGTCTAAAATTAGAAAACTTACAAATCTATTACAGAAAAAAGAATTGTATAGATCATATGTTCAGCAAATTAATACTGTTCCATCAAAATTTTTACATATATTAATATGCATGGATTTATTCTAGAATTCATTATGGCATCTGTGGTTGGGGAGGGGACTATATGACTAGTGTGACTTAAGAATGAAAATGCTACCCTATGTTTTAAAGGGAGTTCCAAAAAGCATATTAAGGATTCTAAATCTTTGTTTTAATTTGTGACAACTCAGCTGCATTGTTTGATAAATTTTATATTTTGAATTTATCACATATAACAGATAATTAAATTTGTTTTCTTGGAGTAGAGGAGTTTCTTGTATGTAGAAATTACTTTTTCTGGCCTGAATAGGTTTTATATTAATTACTGTTTTTTTAAAAAAAAAAACTGTTCTTAGTTTTATTTATTGTTCCTATTATTTTGGTCTGTATTTATATCTGGAATAATGGAATAATGCTTATTGAAAGTTTTTACTATAAATATGTAATTAGATGAATGAAATTTTTTATTATTATAAATAATACTGACCCTAAATATTTTATTCACAGGTTCCTTTGGCAGTTAACATCTTTATGAGTGACCTTACTCTCCCAGAAGTTGAGAGCATTAAACATGCTGTTTTATATGGATGATATGTACTTCCATCTTTCTCTGTGAATTTTGTGATTAGGTGATTGCAGTGCTATTTGGTAACTTTTAAATTTGGTGCACAAGATGGATGGTCAGACTAATTGTAGAAAAAAAGTTCTTCAAGTCTGTTTACAAGGGAAAAGAGTAGTCTTGTCTTTAGGATTGAAAGTTTCAGTATTGCTAATAGGTAGAAAAATTATATCATGATATTACCATTTGTAAATATTTAAATTGGAACACATTGCAGAAGTAAACAAAAGGGCAAGCAAAGCATATTTGTTGCAAGTTTCTTTGCCTTCTGTTGAAAACCAGATATTACTTTACGAAATGATTTTGGGACCAGTTCTGCTGTATGCACCTCTGTGGGGCTATGGAAAAGACAGAAAATACAAACTTTCATCTCTCTGAATACATTTGTGACATCAGAAATTGCTGTTCAGTAATTTATGATAAATTCTGATATTAAAAAAGATTGTAACATGCTCATCAAGGATTTCATAAGGCAAACTACAGATTCAGAAAAGTTTAAATGATTTTAATATCCATTTTCATGCAATATTATTATGGACGACCAAAAAATTCAAGCATAGAGTTTTTCTGGTGTGATTTTTTTTAAAAATCACACCAGCAGTTTCTTTATAAGTTTATTAATTATTCAGACCTTTTCATATACTCCTTGCCTTTTGATTCACAATTATGATTAAGGAAATTATAAGCATAAACTTATGTCTGATGCTCTACTTTTGCCATTTTTGATTCATTAGTTCCTTTGCATTTTGATGGTGAATTGATCTCAAACTAAGAATTAGAAAATCATTGGCTGGTTGTTCATATTTTGTAATGTACTTCCAACATAATGTTGATTATAGTAAGCCTGCTTATTGAAGTAGTGGTATTATTTTTTTATTAATAGAATGTTTCAACTGCTCGTTCAAACTGTAAACACAACAATATTTTACAATTAAGCAACTTATTGAATTTGTTTGTTGCTCTTTCTCCAACAGTGTATGGTTTCTTTTACCTTAAGCATAGATAACAATCACAGCATTATATGTCAACTTTTTGATGTAATAAATCAATAAATATTTTGCAGAAAAAATTTATTAATTTACTTTTACCTTGGTTGCTGTAAAGTAAAATTTATGTTGATAATTTAATGAACAGGAAAAAATAAACCATTTCAAGTAAGCTTAAAAATACTATTGCTGAAATATTTCTGGTGAAAAAGTTATGCAATTCAATTTAAATGCAAAGAGTAATGTTTTTAGGATTGAAAGTTTTAATCTCTTAATTTTAAGAGTTTTTTAACAAAATAAAATGGAAAATTCTGGTATTTAATTTGAAACATAGCCAGTGTAGTTAAATTCTGATGTAATGTGATGTACAAAAAACTTCTCAAACATTGTTTAAAATCTTTTTGTGATCCATAAATACCAGATTATTCATACATGTTACCATATTTGAAGATGTGCTGTTTTCTTCTATGTGAACTGAATATTAAAATTTTATGAAATGTAAACTTTTAAGTGTTTTATAAGAGTTTTTCAAATTTTAAAATTTTTGCGAGTATCTACTGTATATTTTTTTATAAATGGTTTATACATATTCAGGAAATTCCTTGCCAAATAATTCAATACCTGTTAGCTGCATAGAGATAGTTACCATCATATATATATGTCTACCCTAATTTCAGTGACTGAAATGTACTATTTGTTTTTATGTTTGTAACATAAAAATTTTTTCTTCCAGATAGATTTGGAGGTACAGTAAAAATACTGTAAAGTCAGTAGAAATTTAAAGAAAAAGTGATAATGTTTGATGTCTTTAATTTCTAAATAGACATCCATATGTAATGTATCTTTGTCATTCAAGAGAATGGTATATTTAGAAATATGATTTAGACTTTTAAAAAGTATTGTACTTAATTATTGTAAATAATAAGATGTTTAATGTATCGTATGTGAAATTAATTTTATATGCAAGAATAACGATAAACCAGAAAAGAGTGCTTATGAAAGCAAGACTGGATCACAGAAGTCAAGTGAACACATTTTGCAAAAGCATCACAAAATTGTCAAGTGGACACGTAATTGGCATGACTGGATCACATAGAATCCAAGAATAGGCAGCAGCTGTAGCTCAGGAAAGATGTGTTGGAGGACTAAATTACACTGGTTGTGCCTCCATAAACCAGGTTGCATGAGGATTTGTATATAATTAATAGATTCTGAAAAAAATTCATCGCCACCACGGCAGGAATCGAACCTGCATCTCTCCAGATTCATGCCAGAGCGCGCTACCATTGCACCACGCGTCGGACAACGAATATTTTCAGAATATGACCTTTTAAGTTTTTCTTCTTGAGACGTGACTGAGACAGTGCCATCTATACTCAAGGAGATGCAACGTTTTACAGTCGTTGCATTTGATTATCAGATGTTAATGAGAAGGTCGCTAACGCTACCGCGTTAAATATATAATTGAAATCCAAAGTGAATGCACAGTATTCCCTGTTAAGAAACAATAATTAATAGATTCTGAAAAAAATTCATCGCCGCCACGGCGGGAATCGAACTTGCATCTCTCCAGATTCATGCCAGGGCGCGCTACCATTGCACCACGCGTCGGACAACGAATATTTTCAGAATATGACCTTTTAAGTTTTTCTTCTTGAGACGTGACTGAGACAGCGCCATCTATACTCAAGGAGATGCAACGTTTTACAGTCGTTGTCTCAGTCACGTCTCAAGAAGAAAAACTTAAAAGGTCATTCTGAAAATATTCGTTGTCCGACGCGTGGTGCAATGGTAGCGCGCTCTGGCATGAATCTGGAGAGATGCGGGTTCGATTCCCGCCGTGGCGGCGGTGAATTTTTTTCAGAATCTATTAATTATTGTTTCTTAACAGGGAATACTGTGCATTCACTTTGGATTTCAATTATATATTTAACGCGGTAGCGTCAGCTACCTTCTCATTAACATCTGATAATCAAATGCAACGACTGTAAAACGTTGCATCTCCTTGAGTATAGATGGCGCTGTCTCAGTCACGTCTCAAGAAGAAAAACTTAAAAGGTCATATTCTGAAAATATTCGTTGTCCGACGCGTGGTGCAATGGTCGCGCGCTCTGGCATGAATCTGGAGAGATGCGGGTTCGATTCCCGCCGTGGCGGCGATGAATTTTTTTCAGAATCTATTAATTATTGTTTCTTAACAGGGAATACTGTGCATTCACTTTGGATTTCGATTTGTATATATATGTGTATATGAGGATTTATATATATGTGTATATGAGGATTTATATATATGTGTATATGAAGATTTGTATATATATGTGTGTGTGTGTACCCTTTAGAGAGCCTAAGTCCTAGATTTGAAAATAATAGTTCTATTTCTCAAAAAGGAAACTATTTAGTATCCTTTTGAGTACTGTATCAGCTGTACTAAAACTCGTATATTCATTTCATTAAAATTGGATGTTTAAACTATATATATAGCATTTGATATGTTTTGCATTTAAAAATAGTTTGGAGATTTTTGCTCCTTGGAAACATAATGACTCCATGATTGAACTCAGTGATTTCAGTACATTATACATCATATTGGAAATGCCCGTTTATGGGAAACTAACCTAAGAACATTTTTGATAATATCACATTTTCTCTTGTTATTTGTAAAAAGTTCCTATGCATCAGATGCTTCTGCTATAAACTTTGTTATTTTGGTGTGAAGTTATTTTAGAGCCTATTGTAGTAAATGATATAAAAGACATTGTTAGGACATTAGACTTGTTATAGTAATGTGTATTATATAAAGATATGCTATTTTTTGAATAAAACTTGACAGATTTGCAATTTATGTTAGAAGAGCTTGAGTTATTTTAGAATTTTATAGGTGCATTTTTTGTAGACTATATGAATTGACCATGCAAAAGTTGCCTATGAAAATGATATTTTTCTTATAAGTGTTTGAAAGTTATATCTTTGCTATGACAAACTTGATTAAAGTGAAAACAGACATTGAAGTGTATTCAGCAATATAGGGTCACACACAAAGTCAACGTATGTTGAACATAATCATTTTTAACACTTCGCTGAAAGTTCTGTAACATTACCCAAGATTAAGCATGCACTTTCATAAGCTTAGTACTTCAAAGAAATGCATAGTTAATGAAATTTTAAAGGAGTTATTATGAAATCAGAGACAGTAAATTAGATTCATTCAAAATACAAAAGGAAATGGTATGGAAACTTGGTAGCAAAATATTAATTCAATTGGTGCTCCAAAAATTACCTTTTGCTATATTTTTGAAATAGGGATCATATGAAAGTTATTAAAACCGCTGCTAATAAATTCCATAACCATTTCCACCTGTAGCATTTTTGGATTAAAATATTTAATTCTTTTTGTATGTGATATTATTTTTAAAATAAATTATTCTGACATTTCTAAATTCATATTTTTTATCCATCACCATAACAGATATCCATTTTTTAAATTTTATCTTACATAAAAATAAATATCTTCTGGTTATTTGTGTGTAATCTCCATGTAAAAGATGGTAAAAAAAATACCCCCTCAAGCAGCTGCTTGTCACAGAGGTCTAACAGGAGCCTGTCGGTTTATATGCCACAGTAGAAGACCCGAGAGGATGGCAGGACCTCATCAGAAAACAACACGAACATCCATGCCTTACCCAGGGCTCGAACCCAGATCTCTTAGATCAATAGCCAAGCGTGCTAACCCCTTGGCCACAGGATGGCTGGAGTATTGATTTTATTTTCTTCATTTTAATCAAAATGTTTTGTAAAAGACATTTTAAAGGATGGTGTAAGGGCTCGATCAAGCTAGGGCGAAGGAGAGAGGCAATGAGAGCTATGGTGACAGACCTCTTTGTCTAGCAAGAGCATTGGAACCAGTTCCATTCGGGGCAGGGGATGTGAAATGCGCTGAAGCACTTCTGAGTTTGAGAAGTTTCAACAACGTGCAGAAGATGTTAACCAATCCCATTGGCTGACAGACCCTTATGTGCCCAGAGGATATTACATGACTGCACTTGGCGGGAGTTTCAAGGCAGAGAGAGATGTTTTGGACTTGGGTAGGGGATGGTCATGAATATGTCGCCCTGTTAACATTTTTCCTTTTTGTCAGTGTTGGGAACACCAGAAGGTTTGGTTAAAGCCTTGCAAGTAGGATTGGGAATCCTGCTGTCTTTGAGTGATTTGCCAGCGGCAGTCGCTGTACTTTGTGATTACATTTGCCTGTGAACTGTATTGCTTTTGAAGTGGAAATAAATGCAGATATGTGAATAATATACATGTGAGTTCAGTTATTGAAGCAAACGAGTAGTGCTATGTTGACATAATTATTAGCGAATGTACCAAAGTAAAAGCTCGCACATACAGGAAGAACGAACTGTTACAGATTGTAATAAATTTCATTGTGGAAATTTGATTAATGAAAACTTGAAAATTAGATTTGTTCAAATTTGTATTTATATGTTATATGTAGTATGAGAAAATGAAAATTTCATGTTGATATATTTTTATACATTTGCAATAAGATTTTTCTAAAAAAAACGACGTTATTTGGAACTGTTTTGATCGTGTTAATCCTAATTTTATGTCAGTATCAAAGTTAAATGGTGCAGAATTTGTCGGCATAAAAAAATTAAATATGAAATGACTTATAGTAACTGGGAGAACATAGATATAAAATGATAGAGATTAAAATATTTTGATAATTTGCATAATATTTATGGGTGTAGTTAATAATCTTCAATCATTTTAATGTGATTTTCTGCGAATCTGATTCGTTCATTACACTTTGTATTTTTAGGGAGTTCTAAGTGTGTAGATAAAATAATTAAAAATGTGAAATTAAAGCATATTGTGCAGAATTTTGTTTTGTTATTTGATATAAAATGTTTACTTGTCATTTATACTGAGCTATATTCCAATGTCATTTTGTTACCAGAAACTGCTAATAAATGTGAAACAAGGCTACATGATATATTAGAATTTAATTAAGTGTTTGGTTGATGGAAACTTCTTGCATTTCTCATTTTGTAGATAATTCTTTTTTACATAGTTGATATCAGACAAAAACAGTTGTTTTAGAAATCAATTTCAGGAAAAAATATAAATGATATATTTAGAACTAAAATTTCTTGTGTGTAAAATGTTTTCTTAAACATTCCTTTTGTAGATTTGCATTTAAAAAAAGTAAATGTAAATTTTTGGTGTAGGTTTTGTATCATTAATGTAAGTATATGTTGTAATAAGCAAAAAAAAATTTGGAATGATTTTTATGGTAATTTTAATTCTCTTTTTGATTAAATTATTTTAGGAAGAGCTTGAAAATACATTAAACGTTTGATTTGTTTGTTATGTGCTTTTATACTATATGGTGCTAAAATTGCGTCATGTTCTGTTGATAGGAATATGTTGGTGTGAAATATGAGTGAGAGGTTTCAGAAGAAAAATGCTAACTTAAGTTATTTTTTTCAGTGAATAATAATTTTTTTTATATCAGATTAGTCTTAAAATGGTCAATATTAGTGGGGTTTATAAGGCTCACAAAATTAATGCAACTGCATATCCTTGTTTATAGGAATTGCAATCTAAGCAGAGTGTTCTATGTAGAAAACTTATTTTTTAGCCTATTTCATCAAATGTGTTTGCTTTTTAAGTTTTGTAGATGTGTATATTTTTTATGCTAGAAACACTTTAAATCTTTTGAAGATTTTGTATGATTTTAAATCTTTTTTGCTGACTTTAGAAAGTGAGTAAAAGCATGCAAAATTGTATTGATTTTAATTTTAGTAATGTGAAAGGTTTTCTGTGTTTTTAAATTTATATTTAATGGTTATGCTGGAAAGCAAAGCACAGCTTTGGTTTCAAATTGATAAAGATATGAAATGTACCTTTTTAAATTTTGAAATCTGTAAGATAATTCTGTAAGATTTTGAAGTCTTCTGTAAGATAAAAAGTGTAAAATGTAATTTGTAATCAAAAGCTAAAATGCAAGCATTGATGATGTGAAATTAGACATTTGTCAGGCAAAGAGATTGTTGTGCACCCCACCTGCTCTCGGAGATAGGGTGGACACAACTAGGGGAGAAATTAGCTTGTAACTTCAATTCCCCAAAAACGACTGTGAATTGCGTTGTGTATTTTATTTTTCTAATTACTCTGTTGACAGAGCCAGGTTCTTTTCTCTCCAACATTTAAAATAATAGACATTCATAGGCGGCCGATCTTTCCTCTCCTGTTAGGACATGACAAGACAAAGGGGTACTAAACAAACATTTTATTAAGTCGATCGCTTAACTAGACATATAAAATCATACAATTCCTGATTCATTACTGAGGTCAGTCATGCCCTCTACTTGTTCGAAAGTCCTCACTCGATGCTCAAAATTCATTTAAACTAAGAACTGTCTTTAGAGTCACTGTCCTGGCCAAAACTCGGGCCAACTGTTCTGAGCATTAAAACCAAATGTTCGCTATGGGAGTTTTAGTGACGGCGGCTGAACACTGCATAATCGAAATGGGAGCCCATAGCTGATAAGAATTTTCCCTTACCTCCTTCCTTGTCCAGTTATTGATGTTCCGCCCGTAGGGTAGCATTTTTGTCCATGCTTTTGGCCTGTCTGCAGCGCAGGCACGAGGCGTCCTGCCACATCTTGATAACTCGCAGCCGAAAAAACTCGTCTCACACAGAGCGTGGTAGTCGAATGAAGTGGGCTGAAGCTTGGTCGCTTCTTCCTGAGGAAGACTCTCTCGGCCTTTGTTCTCGTCTTTACACCAATTGGCTTTTCTTAAGCGCGATGTGTTTTTCTCCTATTGGTCGATAGGGGAAGATCCAATGTCAGCGATCCCCCCCCCCTTCCTCCCTCTCCGTGTTCCTCGGCGTGGGCCCGAAAATGAGGCGTCCTCCGCGCTCGCCGCTGCGGGGGAGGGGGGGGGGGTCAGGAGGTCACCTTGACCTTCGCTTGCGTGTTCTGCCGAATTTGCGAAATGGCGGCTGGCTCCACGTCCAGTGTTCTGGAACCTTCCGGCCTCCAAAGTCGTGTCCACAGGAGGAATTCGCTGTGAGCACGACAAGATCAGTGTGCAATAGATATTGCATATGCTCTTCAGATTCTTGAAATGGCAATTTATACTGTTTTGAAGAATTCACAGGACATTGAATAGAAAAGCTTTTAACTCCGAGCCAAAAATTATATACAAAAGAGGTGATATAAGAGATTATACAGAGGCATATATGCTCGCAGCATGGTCAAAGATTTATGTCAGTCCTCCCCCCCCCCATGAGCTTAGCTGTTATTAAGAGAAGACTAATTTTTAAACGAGGCTAGGAAGGTGAAAGTGGGGGAGCAGGAAGCTGCTGAAGTGAAGCCATTTGGTATCAAGAGGCTTGAGGAGAGAGTATCATTTTAGTATCAAGAGCCTGGTATCACTGCTTTCAGTAATGGCATGGCTTCAAAAGTGTAAAAATTTATAACAGGCAGCAAGGGCAAATGTAGAAGCAACTGATGAATTTTTTGCTGAATTTAGAATTATTAGTTGGATATTGTTCTAAGCAGGTTTTTAATGTTGATGTAACACACCTCTATTGGAAATGAATATGTTGACTCTCTCTGACGAATTCATACATATGCACTGCTCAAAGTAGATATCATTACACTGCAAAGGAAATGACATATACACTTGAAACTGACAGGATGGAAGCTATGAAGGTAGATGTGCAAATGATCAAAAAACGGAATGTGATAATGCAAAGTACGTGCATTTATTGCATATTCATCAGTACATAGTAGACCATCTCAGGTGGTTATACAAACCTGTAGACATCTCAGCATTCCATCAGTCATATGGTTAATGATGTCCTGAGGTATGACATCCAAACTGTATTTGATGGACAGACAACTGTACCAAGTTTGTCACCAGATGGAGCTGGCGAAGGCAGTAGCCCATAAGTTCCCACACATGCTCAATGGACAATAAGACCAGAGAGTATGATGGTCATGGGAGAATGTCCACTCTTGGAGTACAAGTCTCCAAGGAGAATGTCCACTCTTGGAGTAGTCTTCAATACCTGCTACTTAGTCTCCCACTTCCACCTGGGGGCGGGGGTGGCTCAGTCGGTAGCGCGCCAGGCTCGTAATCTGTAGTTCCCAGGTTCGAGTCCCAGCTGGGCCCACCCTACCCACGGTCAGTAGGGGACACTGATGGGCTTGGAAAGGCCGCCGTCCGTTGGGTGGGACGTTAAGCCGTGGCCCTGTGTGCGGGAGAGACATACCCTGTGCATGTTAAAGAACACGGATGGCCTTGACGGGAGGCTACCAACTGTCTCCCAACAGCTGTTCCAGTGGGTCTCCTCCCCCAACCTTTTCTGAGCCTTCGGGGTCCATGTGACCTGGCCATTTAGCCCATGGTGTGCAAAAAAGTGCCCCTCAGAAGTAAAAACAACCCACTTCCACCACTGGAAGGCCTCCTTCCCTTCCTCAGACAGCTCCTCCACAAGAAGTCACCTGATCCATGCCCCTCTGACGATTCCAAGGACATGGATATAGACCGACCTGCATTTATCAAACTGCCCACTGTGGCAGTTAAGTTGAATAAGAATTTGCTGTCTGCCCACTCGTCTAAGTTATGAGATGGCCATACTCCTACAATTGAAATTTCATGGATTCCAGGGGAATCGACATCAGGTCTGTCCTGCAGGCACACCAGCCCATCTGTGTGTACCTGCAGGAGACATAATTGCAGCCAGTCACAGATTCCAGAATATGGCACTTTTTTTCTAGTTCTCCATGACCAGGATGGAGATGGTTCAGCTTGGGGGTGTTGCCATTCTTGTGAGTAACCATTCTTCATTCCTGGTCGCATCACTCCAGAGGGGGTAGCCAACCGTCTCTTTGTGGGGATTTCGCTGACTGTCTGCTCTATATTTTTTCAACTAGAAGCATCATCCAGGAAGAACTTGACCTCATCTCACAACTCCTTCCCCCTTCCTCATCTTGAAGGTTTTAAATGACACAGTCAACTTTGGGGCAGTGCTGACACCAACGGGAGGGGTGGAGTGTTCGAGCATTTGCTCTTGAATCCTTCACTCTCCCCTGTTGAACACAGGTGTCGGTACATCCACTTCCTGAACCACATTCACTACCATTGACCTCACCATCTGATCCTCCTCAATCCTTCCATTTTTTACATAGGTTGAGGACAAACCTTACGGAAGCGATCACTTTCCCATGGTGGGCCTTGTGACCCTTCACATGTATCACGGTGGAGGCTTGATTGGGCTGACTGGAGTAGATTCAAACTTCTCTCTGAGTTTGATCACTTTGTCAGCCAGGAGCCATTCAATGTATACGCACCGGCCACTGAATTTAGACACCTTTATTCAATACAGATTTGGACCACCTTTAGCCCGAATTACAGCACGTATGTTGTTTAGTATAGAGTCCACAACTTGTTGGAGTGTGTTTTTTCCCTTCACAATACCAGCTGTTCACCAGACAGTAAGCTGTCCCATGATCAAGTTGTTAGTGTGCTTGGCTAAAAAGTGTGCGAGCCCTGGGTAAGCATGGATGTATGTGTGGTTTTTCTGCTGAGGTCCTGTCATTCTCTCAGACCTAACTGACAGGCTCCTGTCAGACCTCTGTGGCAAGTAGATGCTCGAGAGAGTATTTTTTTAATACCAGATTCAAATTTGATGGAAGAGGACTTTGCTCTAGAATTGGTTTTTCTAACGTCCCAAACATTCTCAATTGGGTTCATATCTGGGCTTTGTGGTGGCCAGGGAAGATGATGGAATTTGCTATCATGCTCGCTGAACCACTGCTGAACACATCTTGCACGATGGACAATAGCATTGTCGTCCATGAAACAGCTGTCGCCTGCTGGATTAAAAGTCATCATTGCAGGATGGTGTTGATCAGCAACAATGTTCAGAAAATCTTTGTAGGATACCTGACCTGGCAGTATCATGGGACCCGTTCCATACCAACAGAATGTGCCCCACACCATGACACTGCCTCCAAAACCTTGAGTTGTGCTTACAAGGCAAGCTGGGCCCATTGTTCCTTGGAGCTCCCACCAAACTCCCTACTGTTGATAGAGAACAAGGTGTACCGTGACTCGTTGAACCATGACTTTTTTTTCCAGTAACGGTGTACCTGACAGCACTGTAGACGAACTTTCCAGTTATTCACAGAAATCAGTGGTTTCCGTGTAGGCATGTGACTGCTAGTACTGGTCCTCTTCAATTCCCTGCACATAGTTTGCTAAGATATGGGTTGGTAACAGCCTTCATTGAATGCTTCGGTCAATTGCTGTACACAAGAAGTCCTGTTTCTCCATACAAGCCTTCTAAGAGGATGGTGATCTCATCCTGACTTTTTTTAATAGCAGGTTTATTAAAAATAATGGCTCTCACCTTATCCCAAATGACATTGTAAGGGACCTCAAACATCTCCAGCTCAGGGTTCTTGCCCAGCACCGTGACTTTGAGGTCAAAACTGTATTTTTCTCTGTTCTTTTGATTGAGAGTAATCCGCTTCGCTCGCAGCATCTGGTCATTATTGCTGAGACGAAGAGTATATGATTTTGATCCAACACTGACAGTCTGTGATACGGACATCCGATCCATACTTGGAAGCTATTTCATCCACCCAGTCACGGAGGAAAGAACCAGTGGTGGGGTGAAATATGTCATCAGATTTGGTGGTAAAGATGACAGAATCTGTGTCATAGAGTGCTCGTCGTCCCAACTTCGATAACAGGTTCAAGAGTTTCAGGCGGGCATGACTGGTGACCATTGCTGCCACAATGACATTCCCCTGGTGTTCTCAGGACATGCAGAGGCCACAGGTTTATAAGTGACTAACACCACGTTGTCGTCGTTGATAGGCGCGATGTTCCCACTTTTGTTGCATCAGTCAAAATCTCCACATACCATAGTGGACAGGAAACAATGGTGGTCTGACTCTGTCCATTGGCCCAATTTTCCCCAGCTGCTGTTAAGACAGTTTTGAGTTGAAACGCAGGATACTGTTCTTAATCACATCCTCAGGACAAATCCTAATTTTCTTTGCACAGAAAAATGCCTCACAGAATGCCTCCTTTTCTTCTAGGGTCTTGATGTCTGGAGGGAACCCAGAGAACTTTTGCTTGATTCCCAAGAAGGTGTCGATGTACTCTGTGTAGATTCCTCCTTTGCCTGTCTTTGGATCATATTTGAGCACATGATCAAAGTGCCAAATGTCGTGGAACTTAATGAGCCTGTAAGGCCAGGGTTACAAAGAATTGACATCGAAATAATGAATTTGGACTCCCTGGTCTTCCGATGCGAAGCTTGCAAAACATTCCGTCCTCCCATTGTAGAGGAAATCCCTTCCTCCAATTCGTCATTTAGGCTCGATGGATTTGTAGATGCGAGCGAGAGGAGGGGTTGTGCAGAGTAGCTGGTCAAACGTGAGACGTAGAACATCACTATACGGTTCCCCCTTTGCACAGTGCTTTCCCCCTATGACGTCACCGCCCACTTCAGGTCCGTGATGGTCCACGTTGCCTTCTCTGATTGGACTTTGACCCTTGTGTCGCAATCGACCGGAAATTGACCCCTACTATGTTGCAACTGTCCACGTTGCCTTCTCAGATTGAACTTTGACCCCTATGTCGCAATCGACTGGAAATTGACCCGTGTTGCAATCGTCCACGTTGCCTTCTCAGATTGAACTTTGACCCTTATGTCGCAACTGATCATATTTTAAGCCCTCTTCGTAGACCCCCTGGTTGACCTATATTTTAAGCCCCCTTCGCGAATAGTCTTGATTTTTTCTTGCTTTCAGACCCCACCTATATTTTAAGCTCCCCTTCTCAAATTGTCTCGATTTTTCTTGTTTTTCCCCCTGATTAACCCATATTTTAAGCCCACCCATCTTCATAGACCCCTGGTTGAGCCAACTATATTTTAAGCCCTCCCCTCTTTAAAGCAAATCAGTTTTTGTGCGTTTAATCAGTCTCATCCATACTATTTTTAGTACGTCTCCTGTATTTAAAAAAAAAAATTTCTTTCTGACAGCGTGATTTGAACCTTCTACCTCAGTGCCAATAGTGGAGCTCGGCTATGCCTTGTTATTTGATGATGTGGTTTAGATGTGTCTCAAACGGGTATAGCCATATAAATCACGTATCTCTTTATTAAGCTTGAGTTTAATATTTCATGTCTTGTCTTAACCTAGTATGTTTTTACAACCTTCGTATTCTTTATAACTAGCTTTTTTCAGCGTATTTCTTATAATGAACTTCGTGACTAGAAGGACAAATCTACAGTTTTAAAAGACTGTCCCACAAAAAAAATACCAATGGGCAAAAAATTAATAAAAGGAAAAAAAAAAATTGATTTTATTCGTCATGATGTAAAAAGGGGTAAGACCTATAACTTTATGTACGTCTCCTGTATTTAAAAAAAAAAATGCTTCCGACGCAGTGAATTGAACTTCCTACCTCGGTGCCGATAGCTGGAGCATTTTCGCGCTCGGCTATGCCTTGTACTTAATAATATGGCGTAGATGTGTCTCAAACGGGGTATAGCCATATAAATTACGAATCTCTTTATTACAGTTTGAAGATTTATTTCAGATATTTTTAAAGTAGGTTTTTACAACCTTCGTGTTTATAACTAACTTTTTTCATCGTAACCTTCGTTTATAACCTACGTATTTCTTTTAACACTGTTACTGTGGGTTGTCGCATTTTTACTAGAAGGACTATTCTACAGTAAGACTGTACCTCAGAAAATACCATTGGGTAAAAATATTTAATAAAAAAGAAAAACTTATTCCTCATTATGTGTGATATGGTGACCAGTATGGATGACCTAAAAGTCCAGCTTTAGAACAAGTGATCAGCACAGGACCATGTTTTATTGACGGATGTCCTGCGTAATTAAAAATTTTTTTAACTTCTATCCTCATCTGAAATTTTTCCACTAAAACTTTTTTTTGAATGGCGATGAGGATGTTGCAATTCTTTTATCTGTAGTTCGGCCTTTCGTCGTGCATTTCGCAACAAGCAGGATGTGACAAGTCACTTTAATTTCCTTCATTAAAAATAGAATTCCGGTGTTTACATCTCACGAGGGTGTTATCAGTTATTGGTGACATTGATCATGTCGAAAGCTGTATCAAAGGTCATTTATGAGATAACGTTTGCCTGTATATAAACACAGCACCCTCACTCGCTAAGTCATTCTGCTGTCAGAAGTTTTACTGTCAGTCTTAGTTTTGCTCCTAGTTTGCCTAGTTTTTTGCGAGATGTCTACGATCCGTGAGTTTGCACAAACTGCTGAGTTAGCCTATGAGAGAAAGGACGTAGCCCGTTCCTTTGAAGAGTTGCAGTCCCTTGTGAGCCAGTTCGAGGGCAAGCAGTCACCATCAGCACCTGTGGTCCCCTCACCCAAACGTATGTGCCTGCATCCATTGCAGCGAGGTGGAAAGATGCTCTGTCATGCCTCATCTACTGCTGCCGGGTCGGGTCGCACCTACATCCTGGTGCATCCGTTAGATGGAGCCGTTCCAGGTCTTTCGCGCACTGATGACATCACATCTGCTTCGGGTGGGAGTTCTTCTGATGTGCCTCATTACAGCATTACTAACGTGCGGAACTTTAATTCAACTAAATTTAAGACGCAGTTCATCTCAAAGAGCGTTCGTCTTGGGGGGGGGGGGATATGCAGGATGTGGAGCCCCACAATTTCCTATCGGTGCTACGCTCCCTGCACGCAAAAATGCTTGAAGATGTGGTGCCCGAAGGCGAATATACGCATGTTAGGCTGTGCTTCAGATCAACGGACTTAAAAAATGCCGTAAATTTAAGTCCCATTAGGCAAAACGACAACGTCGGACCGATTCATGACTGCCCTCGACAGAGTGTTTCAGTCTAATGAAGGACTTGGTGCACATAGTGAATTGGAGTTCGAATTCGTGTGTGCCAACCTACACCACCAAGGCCGTGGACGTTCAGCCCCCCTGACACGTTCGCTTGCGGACGTCCAGACTTTTATCAAAAACAAGAAAGCTGTCACAAAAATCGTGAACTCTGATTCCATCTGTCTGGCAAGAGCTCTCGTGGTTGCCAGGGAGCTGTCCTTGAAAAACAGAGGCCTACGAAACCTATATGTGTCAATCAGGGATTATCGTCTCAGACTTCAGATGACCGAAGCACGCCAACTTCACCTTGAAGTTGCGTTCCCGAGGGTCCCTGTGGTCTTCCCGAAGTCCAACTGTTTCAACAGCACCTCGCACAGGACTATCGCATAATTGTTTATTCCTCCGAGGACGGAATTGTGCCTATCTTTGCCGGTCAGGAAGCGTCCAACAATGTTTATCTTCTCTACGGAAACGAACATTATGACATGATTACGAAACCTGCAGGTTTTTTCGGCGTTAAAAAATTCTGTCTAGAAGCATACAATCACACCCACATATG